>OMNS01080099.1:0-12481 GCA_900303225.1 Laemonema laureysi
ATGGTAACACTTTACATGACTGTCATTGTTACAGTGTAATTATACATGTAATAAGCAATGTAACAACCCGTAACAGTGTGTACTTAGCATTTTCTACGATGCTATAGCAGAACCTGAGCCGGAAACCAGAAACTGAGAGGGGCTTTAGATGACTCATTTAAAGTCTGATTTGACTGCCCTAAGCCTTAATACATATTATGCACACGCTATATTTCTTATTACACAGTACTTTGACATAATTACACTGTGACAGGGTGATCCGTATCTGTGCAAATATTGTATATATGCACTGGTGTGAATGGACTTTAAGTTGGCCAGTCAGGTAACATTAATGCACTGGATTTCCCCCGCTCATTGTTACTCGACACACGTCTATTTATAGTGTGCGGTAGTCACTTGAAGCTGACATTGACTTAAGTTAAGTGTGATTAAACCTGACCCAAATTCCTCATATCATCTTCGGGCTGCCTGTCGTTTTTGGCCACCGTCGTAATTCAAGCTGTTATCTGCTGTCAGTTAGCCCTGTGTGGTTAGCATGCCTGCATTAGCCTCCCGCATATCACAGTGGATATCACAAAGGACGACCGTTGAACCACTGGCGAGGGTTAGGGACCACAGTGGGTATTCTGACCTGGTTCACTGACGGAACCTTAGCAACGTCTCCAGGCGCCACCATGGAACCCCTTTCTCCCTTTGAGAAAAGTGATCTCACGTCGCGCAAGAGTCTACACTGGGCTGCTAGGCCTCTAGCTCTATAACAGGACAGCCCAAATTGGGAAATGGGTTCCAAGTCTGTAACAACATAAAAGTTGGCCTTTCAAAGCGTTATTACATATTTAGTTAATTGTTAGGACACGCAGCTAAAAATATATACATCATAAGGAATTATGTATACTTTTGGCATTGTATACATACATATGCCATTACTTAACATAGTCAAATATTATGATATTATTTAAACACATAATGATACGCACTAAATACATATATAACACCTGTTTAATTGTTGTCACTTTTGGGTTGCCTCTAAAATCCTTTTTCAACCAGTTTGCTAGGAACTGAGAACTGCACCATGTCTGGGTCACCATAACTCATTAAACAAACCAAACACTTTCTTTAAAAATAGAAATATATACATACACATTTGATTTGAAGTGTAAAAAAAGTCAAAAGTTTTAACAGTAGTAGTAGTAGTAGTAGTAGTAGTAGTAGACCATAATATAATGGTACAGTATGGTAGTAAGTACTATCGTGCATATCCATACCAGATACGCATTTCAGGTTACTTAGAGTCTCCTTGGCATCTAAGATGCATGGTCAACATTTGCGAGTCAATCTAGAGAAACATTGCTGGAAAAGATGGACTGGGAGGAGCCCCTTCAAGTGTTATGGTCATACCTGGCTGATGGAAGCTTGGGGAAAGTTCTCTGGCCACAGCCCTGGCGATGTCCGAGTCCTGACTGGCCGACTGGGCAGCTTGGTCTGCGCTCTCCCCTTTGGCCCGAGCATGAGATGTTCTGATAAAAACACACAATGCAAAGGCAAACACGTTGATTCTGAATCTATCCAGTTGTCTTGAACAACTTCTGTGTAAAGACGGTCATGGACTCTTTGCAATGAAGAAACACACAAGGCACTCATTCAAACCCATCCCAAACTGTAGAGATGGTTCTGCTCTTGAGAATAAAACAATGTATGCATGTTAGTAGAATCTTGCATTATCACGGGATTTCCTATCAACTACTGAGTGTGAATGACACACTTTCCCTGCCAAGAAACAAATAAGGTCTGTTTCTTCCACCCACGGCTCTAGTCCTTCCTTGTTTAAGCTTCTAAATGTAAGACTCAATTATGACAATATATCATCTCTTATAATCTCAAAGTTATTTAAGTAGAAGACATCTAAGAAGTGCACGGCTTTCCATGTTGCATAATAATAAAGCATTGTTTTGCAGCCTGAGGTGTCAGCCACTGCCATGCCAGAAACATGGACATGGTGTTTACTTCAATAACAAGACACACAGCAACACACTTCTGATGTGCTGCTTTATCTGTCAGCAAGACATGCTATCCTAATTGTTTGACGTAACCTTTGTAATTCATAATACGTTATTATCATCGGTGTCATACTTTCCAGTGCCATCTTAACAGCCCGTCGTGTAATGACATGATGTGATGAAGCAGCTCTGTGGGGCAGGCTGATGCCGTGCTGGTCATATGGGCATTTAAGATGGCCCCATGGCCCGGGGGCACGACCCCCCCAGGACCCCTTCCTGACGTTGCACCTGGCTTCAAAGGGGTGGAAAGTAACACATTGTGCCAAGGGTGGTGGTGAGGAGCAGGTGTCCGGTGACAGCCCTACGTCCATCAGTAGCATCACATATTGTGGTGGCGTCATCATGATGTTGGGCAGAGCTCACATTCGTATGGGGACAGACGTTCAACTAAACATTGATGGCATGGCAAACAAGGAAGAGAGAGGAGAGAGACAGTGTTGCTATCAGAGAGTGTGGGGGGGCGGGGCTCTCGGGAGATGTGGGACCGGGTTTCATGTGGGAGAAGTAGTGGTAGGTTGCTTTATGTTGTGCACAGACAGACTGAATATGCAGAGAATGAATGCGTTCGCCACCACCCCTAACAACACTGACGCATGGTTAATGCGTAAATGGTTGATAGGATCTGAATGAGGCTGCGGATGCTCCCATCATACGTTACAAGAAAGGAGGCTGGCAGACTGGACAGAAACATTGGTGCTCAAGGGGTGCAGTTCTTAGAGCCAAGGTGCTCGGATGAAGACACATTGAATCTATTGAAGACACCCCACCTTTTCCCATTACTAGGACACTGTACTTGTTTAACACACTACTTGTTTAACAAGCACAGTGTTTGATACCAAAAATAGCATTGTCATACGAGGTCTGGTATATTAATTATTCAGGGAGATTAGAGGGAAGAACCACATGGTTTGAGTGTCATACTCTAAGGGCATGTCTACATCAAATATAACGGTATCATATGCCCATGAACTCTTTGAACTCTTCTTTGAACCCAGCCATTTTACTTATGTATCATATCGAGATGACGTGTGCAATATGCCTGCAAATACAAAATGTTATCTACATGATGTAGGAGTCTTGGTTTAACAAACAGATAGCACATTGGAACATATTTGCCTTTCCACTTTGGATTTTATGATCACTGTGTTATGGGACATGCATGAAACACACATGGTTTAACAGCACATTTCCCACTAAAAATATATCATAACACATTTGTTGTCAACTGAAATTGTTAAGAATGCATTTTTCATTTTCAGAAAATCACTTGAAATACTTGAACAGAATAGAATAGAACAATGGCTGTAAATAACGGGTTAATGCCATGGGTGTACACTCAAGGTGTGTGGGTGGACACACACACACACACACAGTGTGTGTCTGTCTGTCTGTGTGTGTGTGTGTGTGTGTGTAGACCTACAATCCAATTGTGTGTGTGTGACACACACAGAATTTTATTGTACGTCTACAACAACCATGGCCTTCAGTATTTGCAGGATTGTAGGCCCTGTAGTGCAACAAATTATTGGAATGAAATAAGACATTTAAGTTTATATATATATAATCTTAAAACTGTAAATTACATCAGATTAATCAAAGTTATTACAGAAATGTGTGGTTATTACAGAAATGTGTCCCAAATTACACAAAGACATGCCTGACATGCCATGCAGATAAAGAGGCTGTTCTTTGGACTTCAGTCTTCTCTGTAGCCTTCTGTGGCGGGACTGGACCTGCATCCAGGGCTTGACTGTGCTGCTGAGGGAGAGGAAGAAGAAGAGGAGGAGGTCTCTGGCCACTGCTGATATGCAATTAAATAATTATTATATTGTAATGATTACTATACACATCTAAAGACTTCTGCTTCAATCAGCCTTGTCAACGCCATCAACACACACACCTTATACGCTAATGCAAACCTATTGAGTAGGATGTGCATTACTTCTGCTCAGATTGGCTCTCCTATAACTATAGGCATGCAAATGGAGGATGCACATACATACGCTAACAAACTACTTGTTGGAAAATCACTTTCCCTTAAATATATGCAATTACCCATCAAAATAAATGAGTTATACTTACACAGGTCCTGTTGCAGGTCAATCCCATCAATACAGGATATCCTCCTCACTGCAATATGATTCGATCGCATGATGCATTTGCGTCGTCCTTGTCACTTGGAAGAATATTTCCATGGCTTTGTTCGACAGTATACATTATTTATGGCAGTTTACCTTATTTATATACCTTTTTCTCCTTTCCAAACAGCATACAATAGCAAGCAAACTAGTTGACTGACTCGTAACACATCTCCAAATGCACCATATCTCCCGGTTAACAAAATCCTCCGACTGGCAATTCAGCTGGTTAGAGAAAGAAATGTTCTGATTGGCTTGGAAGACAACTATGGTTACACACAATAAGACAAAAGGATTGGACTGAGGCAACAAAAATGCTTGTGTTTGTAGCGCACACTCAGGTAAGGTTCAATAAAGTATCGTCTGTTGTATGGATATGTGTCTGAAGGTTTGCCATGCCCACCTAATCAGACATTGGGGAACGAGGAGGAACAGATGATTTGTCTCTTCACGCATTAGCTAACTTTGTTAGCTAGTTGTGTGTGATCTGCTAAATCTTTGTATTTCAAGCCTTGTTCATGACCATTCAGGTAGGCATCTAAAGATGTATACGCCCTCAATGTCTCTTTGCTATACAGGTACATGCTTGGTTTCTCTATCAGGTAGGTGTAAATGTCTGGCCATTTCACAGTAGGTAATCCTTTCAGATCGTCCATCCATTGAGTGAGTATGTAGGGGCCGGCCAATCTGGTCCCATTGGTTAATGTTAACTTTTTCAAGTAACACTCACGGTTCAGGAGCGTGAGTGACCGTACGCATTCAGAGAAACTTGTATTATCATTGTTAAAAATCAAGCCAATGAAATTTGCTAGACAGCGTTGGCTAATGTGTTCAGGGAATTATTCTGCCTCAACCTACGCTCCACCCACATAAAATATTTCCCTCCATTACGGAGATGAGAGGTGATCGCATATAACATTAATGAAAGTTAGCTTTGCACAGAAACTTGAATACAATTGCATTCAAAATGCATGTCCTACAACAACTTTTCAGTGTTAATGGACGTCAATTTTGCTGTCTGTGAAAGCGCACCAACTTTACAAGGCTTGACATTCTGCAAATCATGCAATGAAATTGATTGAAAAGAAAACTTATTTTTGATTGTGGACCCTGCATTGTAGTGAAGGGAAAATGCAATTTCCCAAAAAGATAGACTTTTATGATACATTTCAAAGTGTAACTACTATAGTAGTTAACTATAGTTAATTAAGGAGATTTAAAACTCTTTAATCTCTGATGACCCAAATGAAGTGATTGCCACTATCCCCACTCAAGCCATCAAGAATATGTCTGTTATTATGAGGGACTGTGATCTAGTCGTATAAGCTTCTTGCTGTCTCTCTTCTGGGTGGTTAAAAGCCCTTATCTCAGTGATGAACATCTGAAGGATGGACCATATCAGAATAGGGTCTGCCTCTCCCACAAGCAAGACCCAAGCAAGAGCCCTTCGGACCAAGTTGTATGTCAAAGCACAATGCCCAGCAGTAACCATTATATAATTCAAAGCAGGCGCCCAAAATAAGCAGACAAAAATAAGCTAACTAACCAAAGACACAGAACAGACAAACCTAGACTGGCAAGTGACAGGCACACAAACTACAGGCATAAGACAAATGTTTCATTATTTAGAGAACTTTACTCATTCAATTTAGTCACTTCAATGCTGGAACATCATTGGGGGTGTGTTGTGGAGGTCAGTGTATTCAAGGGGTAGCTCAACTTCGTCCAGGGCAGTGCACATAGGTTAGTGCAGCTACCTAGCCAGTGTTCATTTTGCCAGCTATTGTAGATGTAGTCTTAGTCTATAGACAAAAATTCGGATTCGTTTTCGTAACATTTTAGTAATTTCTATCCTGCATAGTTTTAGTCTAGTTTTAGTTGACGAACATTACATCATCAACTTTTAGTCATGACTTTTAGTCATGACTAAAATTGACGGCGAGGCTTCCATTACATTCCTTCATCCGGAATTCATAGAATCATGGATTTGCCTTTGTTCAATCCATTCAGCATAGTTCAGTTTTGTTTTCTCTTTAAATAATAAGGCAAACGCAATATGTAGGGGAGAGGAGAGAGGAAGGAAGAGAGAGGAACTCCAATCACATCAAATGACAGCAGGGTTTTCCAAAAAGTATGTGGTTTGGTCAGCACTAGGCGGGATGGACGGCTCAACTTGCGATCAGTAACAAGTGGCCACAACGTTTAGAATATTTGATGTTGTATTGTGCTATTGTTTTTTTTACTTTTGACTTGAGAAAGATATTGGATATTGGATATTCAACAGATATTTGTACTACAGTGATCTAAAGCGGGGAGCAAAAGGGACAATCAACAGTGATAGTCCGGGCAGGTCTAGCGGTGTTAAATGATATGCTGCCGAAATAACAGCGCTAAACTGGGGCAAACAAAGAGGCGATCCCAGATCAGGTCCCAGAGTGTCTAGCGGCCACCTGCCGGGCTTCAGAGCAGGGGCTGCCAGACAGGCACTTCCCTCTGAGTCGGTGGCAAACTACCCACCAGTTCAACAAATGACAGGGATGCATTATTTATAGTTTGACAGACAGACTAGACGCACAAATGGGGGAAGATATCATGCATTTTGAACGTCCGATAGCCCACCACTAACATTTAAGTCCCGCCTCGTCTCGTCAACGAAAACAAAACATACATTTCTTCATAGTTTTTATCATCAAAGATCTATTTTTAGCTCATTTTCGTCATAGTTTTCACTAACTGTATCGCAACACTGCAACATCATCCAACAAAATCAATCTTCTATTGCACAATGTTGCTCTTTTGGTGTAAATGCAGTATTA
This sequence comes from Laemonema laureysi, assembly GCA_900303225.1. Lineage (NCBI taxonomy): Eukaryota > Metazoa > Chordata > Actinopteri > Gadiformes > Moridae > Laemonema > Laemonema laureysi. Next base: position 7,012 of record OMNS01080099.1, read on the forward strand.
GTGAGAGCTGAGAACTGAAAACAGAGGAGTGTCTGCATTGCTATGTGGAAGGGGTCAATCAATGAGAACATTCATCGGTTTTTACCTGGATGTGGCAATTTCCACTTTCGTCCGAGCAATGGCAGCAGCTCGGATGGCTCCTTCCGCAGCCCGGTCCACCTTCTGTTTGGTCTTGGCGTTCTTCATGGGGATCAGTTGTTTCCGTATGCCCCGTGTCAGTACATTGTTCTTGTACTTGCCTTCCTCTTTGGTTCCATCAGGGAAGATAGTACAGCCGTAGCCATGGCGCTTGTTGTTCAGCCACTCGCCCTCGTACTTCATGCCGTTGGAGCGCTCCGAGACGCCGAAGCCGTTGCGCTTGTCGTTCTTCCACTCGCCCATGTAAGACTCTGTGGTAGTGGCGTCCACGTTGTCCTCCAGGGGCATGTAGTCGTCGGCCGCGTCGCCATCCCCGAAGCTGATGGTGGAATTGGCGTCACTGGAGCTGATGCGGCTCATGGTGGTGTCGCTACGCGCTGAGCTGCGCTTGCTGGAGATGGACGAACGGGAGTCAGACTTGCGCAGCCGTTGAAGGCTGCCAAAGATGGAGCCGCGGCGGAAGAGGCCTTTTTTCCTCTCTGGGCCCTCGCCGTCGGAGTGGAAGTTCAGGACGAATCCCCCGCGCGTGCCGGTGGGACCGTCAGACATGCTGTCATGCAGCACGGTGCCGTTGCTCTGCTCGCTGCGGAGGGAGGCCAGCGAGGTGCGGAGGGGGGAGCGGATGACGGTAGCCATGCCGTAGGGAACACTTTGCCGAACACCGTAGCCATGGCGCATCCCGCCTGTCCACTGACCCTGATACGTCCCTGCAGGAGGAAAGGAAAGGAAATAGAGATGAGTGTACTTAAATCATGATTGGCACCCATGGCATTAAATCATCATTCAAATAAATAATTTGTATGTAAACCTTCATTGTTTTTAGGTTTAGTCAAACAGCTGACATCAGCTATTAAGAGCCGCCAACTCTAAAAACGTATGTGTTTCATTTTAACACTTATTCCCATATTCACTGCATGGATGCAGCATTAGCATGCAACACGGCAACAGTGACTGATGATATATACAGTGGATAGAAAAAGTATACACACCCCTGTTAAAACGGCAGGTTTTTGTGATGAAAAGCATGTGGGAAAATGTGTTATGGTCTGATGAAACTAAGGTTGAACGTTTTGGCCATAATTCCAAAAGGTATGTTTGGCGCAAAAACAACACTGCTCATCACCCCAAGAACACCATACCCACAGTGAAGCATGGGGGTGGCAGCATCGTTCTTTGGAGCTGTTTTTCTTCAGCTGGGACCGGGGCCTTAGTCAAGGTGGGGGAATTATGAACAGTTCCAAATACCAGTCCATTTTGTCACAAAACCTTCAGGCTTACGTTAGAAAGCTGAAGATGAAGAGGAATTTCACCTTTCAGCACGACAGCGACCCAAAGCATACATCCAAATCAACAAAAGCATGGCTTCACCAGAAGAAGAAAGTTTTGGAATGGCCCAGCCAGAGCCCAGACCTGAATCCAGTTGAACATCTGAAGAGGGCTGTGCATAGGAGATGCCCTCGCAATCTGACAGATTTGGAGCGCTTTTGCAAAGAAGAGATGAGAAGTCAAGATGTGACATGCTAATAGACTCCTACCCAAAAAGACTGAGTGCTGTAATAAAGTCAAAAGGTGCTTCAACAAAGTATTGGTTTAAGGGTGTGCATCTTTATGCAACCAGGTTATTGTTTTGTTTTCTAAGTTTAGTATTCTTGTTTTTCCCCCTAAAAGATTTCAGTTTGTTTTTCAATTGAATTGTTCACGTTATCGGTCACATTAAAGGTGGAAAACGTTGACATGATTTATGTTGGTCTCATTTGTTTATATCATTAAAACCTGGCATTTTAACAGTGGGTGTACAGGAATGTCTAAGTTAGAAATAATATGGCAATGTTAATGGGTCTGTGAAAATATGCCCCAACACATTGGGACCCTAGCAATTCTGCAGTCTTCCCTACCTCTTCCTTCATTGAACCAAGCTAATCTACTGTGAAGCAGCTGACACCACACTGTGTGATATCAAATAGGATATGAACCATAATGAGTCTAATCCTGGAATGTAAATGTTGTGCACAAAATAATCCAAAACTATGTGATTCAATATATCAAAGGCAGCATTGAGATTCAAAAACACTCTCATTGAGGTAGTAATAGCACAATGTATGTCGCGGCAACATTTTTTTGTAGTAGACAAATAAACTAGATATATTTTAAACTAACTATAACTGATTTTTAAACTCGGGAATACAAATGGTGCTGAGCTGATATAACAGGGCGTTCTGTTGCCCAGTACTAGACAGAACAGGTGGCTGCTTGTGGCACCATGTTATGGCCCTAATAGCATCAGCCTGGAGCTAGAATATGCTATTTTAAAAGATGGAAGTAACTTGAGACACTGGGAAGTCTGCCTGCAGGCCAAACATAACTCCAGCAGCTATCTTGCTATGTGAAATAGGCCTCCAGCCTGACTGAAGAGAAGAAACATGGATTAACCATTACAATATAGTTGACGGTATCGAGAAGGGGAAAAATATTGGTACCATACTATTCTTTTTCAAAGCAAAAAAGTAAAAGGCAGATAAATACAATATAAGTATTTACATGTTAGGCTATATTCAGTTGTTTAGAATTGTTTCAACTTTTTAATAAATCCATAAATGGCAGTGAAAGCTCATGTAAACAGTCGTTTTAATAATTTAACGTTTGCATGTCAGCAATTGTCAAAACCTTAACTTAAATTGAACTTTTCTGCAACCCAAAGCACAGACCACCAGCATGTAGGCTATATTTAAATGTACCTCCAAGGCTCTGACTTTGTGTGTAGCGGTCTATAACCATGTATGTGGAGTTGTATGCTTTGTTTATTTGTGCTAAAAGGATACAAACATGATGCACTTATTTCCCACTCAGACTCCTTAGATAGTAAGAATCCTCTGGCTTACAGTCATATATTTTTATTTTTATTTTATATCAGGTTGAAAAGGATTTAAAGTTCCCCCTTGTGACTGGGGTCCTCCTGACTAGGAGACTAGCTCAGATATGCCCTGGGAATATAGAGGGTTAGGGGGTCTTTAATAACAATAGCTTCCCCTCTGGAACAGCAACATGCACCTCAAAGTGAATTTGACCGATTAAGTGTTAATGAATGTGTATAAAATACACTCAATGTTTGCTTTTAATTGGGCCTTTTGTTGCATTTTGCACCTGACCCCAGCATGACTATGTTTCCACTATTGATGCTAGCAATCTACACATCTATTAGGCCAAATTAAAAAATAAAATCTTAATTAAATTGTTCATTCGTCTAAAGTGACAAAGAACACATTACATAAGACGATGTCTGATGTGTAGAATATGTGTAGACCCTTTGCATACTTTGGAACATGAAGACCATTCTAATGCTATCCAAGACATTCTGTAGACATTCTTTGGATTTATTGGGCGGATTGGCAAATTCATTGATTATGATTAAGATAATCGAGTATCAATTATTTTAGTCATTTATCAAATAAAAATATAATTTGCTGCTAATAGCTTTAGAAATGCAAACATTTGTTGTTTCACATTATAAAATACCTCAATAATGACTTTACATTGCTCTCTGGTAACTTGATGGGCATTTACCTTTGTGACATCTTGAAAACAAGAATAACTAATAGAGTAATGCACAATTAAATGAATTGTTAGCTATATCTTCCCTTCAATAAAATTATTATCCTGCTTATCTATGACCTTGTACATGAGTAGTATCTTCTTAAGTATCTTCTTAGAAAAGGTAAACTAAATAATCTGGCAGCTTCTGTCTCTGAAATAGTCTCTCCCATGTAAACAGGGAGGATGACTCTCGATAACTTTGAATCCAACTTAACCTCCTACTTTACTCTCTTGGCAAACTCCAGCTATGCCTCCTGAGATTGCTCACTCATAACCTACATTCTTGATGAAGGGACAATAGTTGGGTCTTCCTATACGTGCATGTGAGCATCACATCTCATTACAATTTTCTTTCCCCTGGTCTTATTAGACCATGAAAATACATCTTGAGTACAAACACTTCTTCAATGCATTTAAAACAAACACAATTCAAACTGGATCACAACAATCACATAAGCTGGGGTGCATGTGACCACATTCTGCATTTGTCGTCATCTTTGTTGTGATCAATCGTACTCCTTTGTCATCAAAGTAGTGCATCATTCATATCCTGTTGTTTTATTTAAGTGATATTTTAGTGAATAGGCAGTCCAACTAGCCTACTTTTCAACTTGCCTGGTGTAAGAAAAAAATATGGTGCTGACCAAGTTAGTTTTATTTTTTACAGCAAAAATGTGGTTGTAGATGTATCATATAAAATCCCTTCATAAGAGACTGTTGGAGATACATGTTTAACTACAATCCCAGTCTGGACACAGACATTTTCTGTATTTTAATACAATAAACCAGGTGTACTCCTAGTTGCCACTGGAACTATGTGGCAAAAGTAGTTACAAAAGGAGTTACTAGTAGGAGTTACTAGTGGTTGTTGGTCTACTTTTGTAGACCAACAACCACTGAAAGACTCATAATAGGCTACATTCTCACAAAGAATTTCCAAATGATGTTACTTCATGTTACCTACCTACCTTGGGACCTACCTACCTTGGGACATCTGGGGACCTACCTACCGGGGACCGACCGTTTGGGGACCTACCTACCTTGGGACCTCCAAGGACCTACCAATGGGGATCTACCTACCTTGGGACCTACCGACCGGTGACCTACCTACAGGGGCCTACCTACCTTGGAACCTACCTACCTTGGGACTTCCCGGGACCTACCTACCTTCAGACCTCCAAGAACCTACCTACTAGGGACCAACCTACCTTGGGACCAACCTACCAGGGACCTACCTACCTAGAGTCATGTCTGGGGGTAACATCACCATGCTTGGTGGCCACCAGTAACCCTGAATAACCTGCTCAGTATCAGCACCAAGTTCTCTTCCTCAACTCATTGTTTAGGTAAGGGACCTATGACAGCATTCATAGGCCGAGAGGGGGCCCAGGATTGGTGCTATGAATATGTTGTTTCAAGTTCTGATGGTCAGGGTGGGTAGACACACCTCCAACCCCCTCACCCTGAACACAGGATCCCCCCAGGGTTGCGTCCTCGGCCCCCTATTGTACTCCATGTACAGACATGACTGTGTGGCCAAGTTCAGCTCCAACTCCATCATAAAGTTTGCGGATGACACAGTGGTGGTGGGCCTGATCTCTGGAAATGACGAGAAGGCCTACCTGGAGGAAGTTGCTGATCTGTCACTCTGATGCCAGGACAACAGCCTCCTCCTGAACGTCACCAAAACAAAGGAGCTGATTGTGGACTTTAGGAGGACACAACAACAGGGGACGTACTC
>OMNS01080102.1:0-12221 GCA_900303225.1 Laemonema laureysi
AACGTTTCGCCGAAACGTTATCGTTTAACCTGCACGGCGCCAACGCGCCAATCGAACGAAAACAAGAAAACGAGCGCCGTGTGCATTTGTCAGCCAGAAGGCCGCTTCAGAGGTCGCGTGCAGGCAGTGTGTTAAGGTGCGAGGGGGAACTCCAACTCCACCCCGTAGACCACTGTGTGAACACACACACACACACACACACTTCCTCAGCGACACACAAGTCACAAACCGCTGCATCGCTCCTCAGTAACTCGGGCGATCTGTGGCTAGGTTATAAGGAAGCACGTTAAGTTGTACTCGTCAGGCACAAGGGGTGGGCTTAGAAACGACTGCAAACAACATACGGTCACGCTACGCAGTCATCGTAACGGCGACACTAACGACGCATTCATTCGGACTCGGGAGGAGGCGGCGGCGGTGGTGGTGGTGTCAGCTACTCGTCCATCTTGCGCGGCACAATTAGCTCATTTGGTTTTCGGTTCTCAGCGATAGCATTTGTTTTTTAGTTTTTTTTCTCTCCTCTCCTCCTCCCCCCCCTTCCACACATTAGTCAGCAGTGTGAGCTTTCAGACATAATTGGTATACAAGACAGGTACGAAAAAAATAACCGGTATCCCAACTGTTATGTGTCACATGGCATCTCTCTGGTGAAGAGGGTCATGTGACCCCTCTGTACTGCGGGTGGGAGTCTCATCCAGAGTTGACCGTCTGGACGAAAACAAAAAACTCCCCTCATGGTTTAGTATCGTTTGACCTCGTGAATCGAAGCTCGAGACGGACTTGACGGTACGACGAGGAAATGCGCTCTTAAAATCCGCCCGGGTCGGTCCTTTGTACGCTCAGGTTCAAATTCTTGCTCCAAAAAACAATCAACTATGTGAAAACACCATTTATACCATATTGTGAGATAAGTCCATTTTCATCCATATTTTGATTACGCCTAACGTGGCAACACAGTGGGGCCAATCGGTGACCGGTGTACAAGTCACCGATTCTTCTTCTTCCTCTTCCTCCCTCGCAGATTGAATCGTCGTTTAAAAAACAAACAAAAAAAAAAAAAACTAGTTTCCAGGTTCCTTGTAAGCCACCACTAGCTACAGAGGAGGTCGTCCAGGGCGAGCGATGGCATCTTGTCAAAGTCATAGGCGTCAAACAAGTCACTGATTCCCTGGCCCTCTCCCAGGCCCAAAAGGTAGTCGTCCTGGTCCAGGATCGGGGGGCCCAGGTTCAGGAAGGGTCCCAGGGAACTGCCCAGGGCCCCTAAGGCAGACGGGATCTGATCTTCAGTTTGCTGCAGAAGACTGGTGAAGGGGGAGGAGATGGGGGACAGCGTGGTGACGGAGACCGCCTCGGTGGTGGTGGTGGTGGAGGAGGAGGACGGGGGTGCAAGGGAGTGGCCGGTGGAAGTGGTTTTGGAATTTATGGGCTCTGCAAGCACAAGAGAGAAACAAGAAGATCTCAAAAAAAAAGAAGAAATGCTGATCCAAAAATCCTGGGTTTGATGAGCATGCCGTGTGTCAACAGATGCTGTTTAAAAGGAGACTCGACACTAGATACTGGTTGGTGAACGTCATGGTGTGGATGCTGCGACACTCGCTCAGCATCAGCTCCTCAACACACCACCGCAGCGTGGAAAGCCAAGAAGCCAAACTTCGCTGCACTTACCTTGAACAACTTTGACGAAGGGGGAGTTTCCGTTGATGTCCATGTTGCCGTTCTTCACTGGACTCTTGGGGTCATTTTCATCATCGGGACACAGCAGAACTTCTATAGGGCCCTTTGTACTCGTCAAATGAATGGAGAGGCTCTGAAAGGGGAAAAATGAATGAAAAATTATATTAATCATCACGACACAGAAGTTGGACAAAACTGACTGGCCTTTTGAGATTGCGCAAAGTACATTGGCAATTAAGATAAGCTAATTACACAAACAAGAGAAACAATGCAATTTCACCTTGCAGCTACAAAGAGACCGGCTTACCCTTCGGTGGTGTACTCTTCCATTGTGGTCTAAAAACATTCAAATATAGCCCAACAGGAGATGTCCTGTTAGGTCCGCGAAATCCATCACGGTTTAGTCACCCAATGCAGGCTTATCTCAAAGCAGTTAAGCAGTCGTGAGGCAGATGGGAGGGAGGGAAGGGGGGTGGGCTTGTGTTTCATTGGTAATGTCAGCAATAAAGAGAATTATGCTGGCTTTATACATTTCTATATTTATAACTTAATTAGCACCGCAACCACCTCCTGTTTTAGCTTTCTACCATTCAGAATCCAGGACCCTAGATGGTAATATTTGGTAATGGAATATATATTTTAAGCACCGAGGCATTATGACTAAAGTGTTTTCAACAAACCAATTTCTCAGAAGCTCTACATTCAATCAAAATACTCCCACCATTTCCGAATCGGTACAGGAACCCCAGACATTTCACAAAACCGCAACGCGTTGCATTGCACTGCGTTGCATTTCCAACGGCACTGGATGCAACACAAGACCGCGTTTACATACCTCCTCAGGGTCTGGTACCTCCAGCTTGGTGTCGCTAGGAGCTTTAACCACTATAACCGTCTGGTCTCGGAGGTTGCCCAGTTCCCTGATGTCCTGGTAGGTTACATAGGCAGACGTGCCGGGGAATCAAGGAAATAACAAGTGTGCGCTCGCGACTGACTGATTATTTGACATACAATGCATGTTACAGGTTTAGTTAATGAACATTTGCCCGCGATCGAACCCATGTTCAAAACACGCTGATGCTCCTGAATGTCGGCATCCTTCCTGGTTACTTTAAACACAAGGAGGAACATTTGGATCCACAACCAAACAACCAGTTGCATTTTCAAATCGGTCAATTCCTCAGCTAGATTGAAGAGAATTTATCAGACGTCAGAAAGCGTGAACAACGCTCCAGATTATTTGACGGATGTGTTCGATAACCAATACTCCATTTTTCCCCCCATAACCCAGCAATGCCACAAAATGCAAAAAGGATATTTTTGGTTGTTTGGCATCTCGCTCATATGCCGCACGTCCAGGGTGCACCTCTGGATGAGCTGCTCCAGCCTCTGCTCCTCTTCGCCCAGGGCAGAGACCTCCGACGTCAGCCGCTGCCTCTGACTCAAGGCCCCGTCTACCTCGGACAGACTGCAGCCCCTGGAGGAGAGACGAGACGGAGAGGTTACGGGCCATCCGAGGAACCACTGATACTCCTTACCGGCTGTTGATACGGACTGTAATACTACTACTGTGCCGACTGATTTCGCGGGGTTTTTTTTTTGCCACGTTGCAAACTAAATGATGGTCTAGATTTCTCCATTGGAACTCAAGAATTAAAATAAAACTATTGCGAGGTATGGCTTTCGGCATATTGGGAGAAACTGGCACAAAAACACAAGAAAAAGTACCATTGACCTTCACATATGCACGTCCTGGAACACACACACACAATCGTGTTGGAATCTTACCGGCAACCGCATGACCAAAATGTGATGGCTGACCAACTGACACGCTCTATTCTTGGACACTCGCGGTTCTAAGAATATCATCATTGGATACTTTTGCATATGGGCCAATCAATGCATTTGCCCTTCTGTACATTTGAACCGAATCGGTGCCACTGGGATTTGCCAATAATTCTTTCAGCGATCCCGTGGCGGTCGGCAATCACGTGCAGGAAATGATGCGAAGACCACAGGAACCCGTGTGGGAGGGACTTACATCCACTGGATATTGTTCTTGGATTTCTTCTTTATTAGGTGAATTCCCTCCAACACGTTGGTGATGTCATACAGTCGTCTTTTCTGGACCTGGATCCGGTAAGGAGAGTAGTTTACACATGTACTGTAAATTAATGCAATCCATCCCCAAGGCCTACGGCAGCACTGGGCTATACATCACATACATGACTTGTAAAAATGGTAAATATGGGTTAACCTCTTCCCACAATAATGCATAACTTAAAGATTAAAGATTGTCCTCATAATTACACTACAAAACATTGTTAACAATTTTAGGTTGAAACAATGACTGACAATATGTTTTAAAAATTTCACCCAAAAAAACACCAAATGAGAAAACCTCTGCAACCCTCTCTCCCACAGTAGGACCCAAGAACCCACCTGCAAGGTCTCGGCAGCTTGGTTGAGGTCCAGAACGCCATCCGACGACTGAGCGAGCAGCTCCACAAACTTCTTGGTGAGCAGACCGAGCGAGGTGTCATAGCGGGTCTTCTCCGTCGGAGACTTTGGAGCTAATGTGGAAAAAAAAAAATTTTAAAAGGAGAGGGAGGGAAAAAGAGGACAATAGTGTTTTTGTTTTAAAAGTGTTGCATTACTTTCGCCGAGAAGAAACATGCACATCATGCAAGACATATTTAAAACAATTGGTTATTGTGCATTTTCTGGGGATACCACTTTTGCATTGTTAAAGTCCAACCTAGACCAAATAAATAAATGTAGCATTTTCTTGACTTGACCAGTCATTTGAATATACAGAATTACATTATGTATAATGACTATACAACATATACCCCCTTTAAAAAAAAAAACTAGGCCTTTAGGTGAAAAGAGCCACATTCTTTGCTTCTACTATTTGACATATTTAACATGGTTTCCGTTTGAAAAATGACAAATGCATTGTGAATATTCTCCAATAGTAACCTGGGGTCAAAATGATACATTTAAGAGGAGGGGGGGGTGATTTAGATGGTGTATGCTGCCATCTACTGTACTAGTCATGAGAAGCAAAGATAAAATACACCGGCAGCCATTTTAAAAAGCAGTCTGCTGAGGCTCTCCTGTTTAGATTAACATTTAGTCTTTCAGCAAAACCCTTCTATCCAAAGCAACGTTCTGGTGAGGCTGAGGACAACTAAAGCCTACAAGCAATGTTGGAGCCGCTACTAAAATTGAAGTAAAGCACAACTAAGATTACAACAAAAAAAGCGAAATGGAGTAAGTCTAAGAATGTTGTGGTAATTATAAAGTTATATTAGTAGTCAAGTGCTTAGCTGTCAGTGCCCGCAACAACACACACACACACACACACACACACACACACACACACACAGCTTCCTACTTCTTTGCGGTTTTAGGTGTTTCCCATTGGCGACCGTGGCAGCTCTTCCGCGGGGCGTCTTGGTTGGTTCGGCTAGATACTGGTGATCCGAATCGTCCAATGCCAACCGCCTCTTTGCCTGCAAAAAAAATATATTAAAAGGTCACAAAACGTGCACACAATCAGCACAAATAAGTTGAATAAAAATGCATTGCCCTGTGTCCTCCAGTTTTTTTTCCAAGAGCAGTCTATCAAGAAATCTCCACTTCCATCCCATCTAGCTTATGGTAAACACAGTTATGCATCATCCTCTTCATTTCCTTGATTGTAGAGAGTGGCACATGACATAGAAACGACTACACACGTAATAACATCCCTGCACGTGTGCATGAAACCTGGATTAATAAGAAGCTTAATTAATGCCACGACTCAAGGACTCCTAGGACATGTGGCGTTCATGTGCTCACCACCATAAGCTCCACGATCCATGGGTATCTCAGCTAGACCAAATGTGTTTAAAATGATAGTATCTTTGCAGAGGAATATCTGATACATCTACTTGATTTTCAACATGTCAGATTGGAAATAATGTGATTGCACAGTTGTGTAAGGGGCAGTTTGTACACCTTATAAGTTATCCATTTTGTTACACAGCAGACCAATTAACTCACCTACCTTGAACATAATTTATTAATTATTAAGTATGTTATCAGGCCTGACTTACTGCAGTATACCAATATTGCCAGGGCCATGATTGGAAGGAGAAAGGTTTGAATAATGGGACTTGATCGTCCATGATTGTACAGGACATGTATTGGAGTAATATGTGCCACACTGACAGTGCATTGACTTCCATTTTAAATAACAACGGGAGAGACCATTTCGTACCCAATGCTTGCTTATGCCTGCAGAATGTAGAAGGCTCATAATAACTGATAAACCAGTTAACATTCAGATAAAAGCAGACGATGCGTTGTTTAAGGACGGCGACTTTAAAGACGTAACGCCATAAAGTACTTTAACTTTGCACGAAAAACACATAACGTCACTTTTTGATGCGAGCAGAACAAAAACTTTAGGATTAAGGCCAAGGCCATCAGTGTGCCTCAACTATATACATGCTACTACCAGGCTTGCAAGCTAACTCGTGTTTTCTTGTCGCTCCATCCAAGTTGGTTGCATCTTTCGAGACGACTGCAGAATACAAATCTAAAAGTACTTAAGAAACCCCGGCGCGTCTTCAACGGTTAATATGCACCAACATGAATTATTCTGCATCATGTGTTACGTTAGCTAGCTAGATTAATGCTGGAGCTAGTCGCCAACCACCCCACCAATCTCCCTTCCCCCCAAACAAGACAGTAACAACAGGACTAGGCCACCGCTAGTCATCTCTGGGCTTTATATGCGTTTGATCGCCGGGGCGAAGCAGCCTCGAGGCATATCGAAGTTAGCATTACGTGCATTTAAACGTAGCTTCGTCTACAAAGTTCACTTCAAACTTCACGGTTACCATCGCATCAATCATACGACAAACGCACTTTTTTAAGTGAGCTAACAGCAGTTAGCAACACCGCTAAGAGTAAGCTTCTCCAAAACGAGTCCTGTGTGGACGTACGGGCTAAGTAGCTAGCTGTGGAGACGAGCTCAGCTAACCCTTAGCAGGCTACATTTTGTTTTCTTTGTGGCTAGTTATATCGCAACAAAACTTTAACAATCTGGTTAAATTACCGGTGGTCTTCCTAACGCGGGTCTCTGTCCCGATCCGTTGACTGCAGCTTGTTGTGGAGTTGAGTAAATGTTGTTTATCGGAGGTTCTGATAAACATACATTTGATGTCTGAGTAATGTTGCAAGGTGGAGGGGTAGTTATTATTTGGATATAAGTTGTATTGGATAAAGCGGGGTTTAATCGATCTGAGAGAGTTGTTAAAATTATATTATTGTCCAGAGCAGAGCTTCCAACCCCCGCTAAAATCACTTTGTCCGGAGCCGAGGAGATCCCTCTTCTCATCTTGGTAAGATTCGGGTAACCCTTCTGCCTCCGTTCTTTTAAACACGTTTGACAGCTAATCGGCTGCAAAAATATAAAAAATAGTCAGACCGAAGTACAGATGAGAATCTGATTTATCGGCTGTTACTAAGTATTTTTCGATAGGCAATTGCATTTAGGCAGATGCAACGGATTAAAAAGTAGCGCAACTCTCGACTCCTCCGTCTAGAAATGGCTTCAGGAAACGGACTGATGAATGAAGGGATACGGTTTACGCGCTCAAGAGCCCTCCCGCGAAACTCGGATTTCCCGGGAGTTTTTCAAAAAGAATTTACATCTCGAATGCAATTGGCCGTCCAAGGCAATGACACCGCCTTTATTGATGCAACTCTGGCGAATGGCGGCACAGCGTTCGCTGCGCCACGTGTTCATTGGGCAGTTGTAAACAGGCAGCGTCACTCTTGTCACGCCGTGTGTGTTTCTGACAGTTCGGTAGATGGTGCCCTAAACTAACTTTACGCGACTAGAAGATATGTTGCGTGAGCCTAAGTATAGGCCAAAAACATATAATTGCATGAACGTTTTAAATTTATAACATTTTCCAGTGATGAATTGGTTTTATGTAGACAACGTACATTTTTCATGGTGAATACAAGTAGGCTAAATAAACCTTTAGCTGGAATTAGAGTAGCACAGAAACAACATGTTTAGGAATCTAACCCTATCTATCTATCTATCTAAGACAGATAGATAGAAATAGATAGATGTATAGATAGATCTATCTCTTTCTAATACACACATGCACACATGCACACGCACACACACGCACATACACACATAACCCTGCGGTCGGTACCCAGACCATGATGTGCAGCTGCTACGGGTGGCTGTGGAGGTGTCTTTTAAAACCGGAAAAGCGATTTGAAATTGTGTTTGCGCTACATCACTGCGGTCATGATTCCCGATGTGTAAGAGTAAGCTCCACATTTCGGTAATTTCGTTGAAGTTTGGGACGATAATGGGCGGGGAAGCAACCGGTTGCTCGGGAGATCAAACGCGGAGCTCCGGTCAGATTGGCGGCGCGCGCTACCACTGAGAGCCGAGGAGGAGAGAGAGGGGACAACAGTTCATTTTTAAGGACGGACTCACTTGTCCCTTTGCGCCTCCGACAACTTCCAGAAAATAACTAATTAATATAACTTTAAGACATGCAATGTAGACAGATTAAAATAATAATAGGGGCTGCATAAACGGATAGGATAAGAATACGCGGCGCGTACCATTTACTGTCATCAAACTCAACGGTGGAGTGTTTTCGAGGAGAGAATGCAGGATGGGCGACCGGGTGGACGCGGCGTTTAAGACGACTGGATCAAAGTGGCTCCTACCTGTTAGTGAATTCTTCGGGTTTCCTCTCGACCAGGTGGGTATCTGTTTCTACATGCTTTTGTTCACATGCTACAAAAGTTTTGCGTAAAATGACATTGTTCTACTGTTGCGCCTGTTTTTCTATTCTTAAGTGACTGTGAGCCAGCTCTGCGTTATGTCATTGTTGTTTACCAAAAAAAAGCTTAAAAGCAGACTTTAAATATCTGCTTCTGATCATCAAACTGTGATCATCTTCCTCATGTCATCTGTCCATGGATCTAGTTAAATAGTAAACCCGTTACATTCAAGGAAAAGCCCAATATTGTACGTGTCCAGCCCCGGCTGATACAAAAAACGGGGCTCAACAGCCTAAACATTTTTTTTTCATTTCAACGTTGTTTCTTTTCCTAACTACACATAGGTCAATTTTTTAGCCTGTCAGGTGTTTGCTCTTGGGGCAGCTTTCTGGTTCCGGCTCTACCTCGGGCCCCGCCATGCCAGTCCCCTGGTCAGACACGCCGTGGCTACTCTGTTTGGCGTTGCCTTTGTCATCTTCTGCTTTGGCTGGTGAGTTGTGTCATATTCGACCACAGCAAGGAAACCAAGCAACTAAAACCAAGGAGACAATTATGTTGATCGTTCTAAATCCAAACAAAAACAAAAAAAATGTAATTTCCGTTTGCGTGCGTGTGCGTGTGTGTGCGTGTGCGTGTGTGTCCCTCCTTCCAGGTATTCAGTCCATATTCTAATCCTCGTATTGCTAAGCTACATGGTCATCATCACAGCGGACATCAGTAACATACACCGGTAAGATAAGAGAAAATGCTCCCAGTATTTGGGAATGGAAGCTAGTTCCCATATCTATGAAAACCAGACAGTTGAACTTGGTTCCAAGTCCATTCTATCAAGTGCTCCTGCACCAACAAAGTCATTCACAAAAAGTATTATTGCCGGGTGACAAGAATTTCAATGCGGTGCTCCTCGAACCGAACCGACCAGTTAGTCAGTCTCCTGTTTTTGACTCAATAATGACAGCTGGTCCGCTGAATGTGGTGACATCACACACAGCGCTCTCACTGTAATCTTCCTGTGGAACGTGTTTGACAAGCATGGCTGGAGAACCCACACTGTCTTTGTAAGGTAGATCTTGGTCAAGTCATCTCTGGTCAAGTTTATGCTGGTAGCTCTTCATAGAGTCTCGCAAGGGCACACATTCAGTTTAAATTAATTGATGATTCTAATTCTAGAATTCAAATTCTTCAATAGGCTGCAGTCATACAATTGTATAATATACAAGTTTTAAATGAAGTTGTATTCAGCGCAAAATGAGAATTTGAGGAATGACTCGTAAGCTTAGACGAATTAAAACTGAGCGGGCGGTCGCAAGGAAACTCAAGGTCATGGGTCCTCAGGTGAAGGTCATCTGTATTTGGATGCAACAATTAGTAGTTATTCTGTTCAATGCTGCAGCTCAAATCTCCCTGTGTGTTGCCTTGTTGTGCTCATTCAAATGTGTGTTGTTGGGACTGCAACAAACGTGAGAAAAAAGTGTGTCAGTTCTTCATCTCATCGTCTTTATGGGTGACAAAAAAAAAGTGGTATCTCTTTCAAGGAATGTTTCCAGTATGCATGTATGTGTGTGTCAAACCCCCGCAAGTCAGCAGTGAGACGTCTCAATGCTAATTCTAGGAGGAGCTGAGGAATCGAACCCTCCAGCAACCCTCCGGTTGTGAAATGATCTGCTTCCGCTGTGTAGTCGCTACATTAATTCATGTTCATTCAATCAAAAACTAGAATTTTGTATTTCTGTAAATCTGCATAAATCATCAACAATCTCACATCTTGGAATTTAATTGACAGATTTTTTTTTGCAAACATACATTCCACTGATCAGGCTTCCTGGCATGTATTTTGTGGTGAAGATACAACGTTGTACTTGTTGAACCTACGTTCGGTGTCTGAGCATTCCTAGCGTGGTTCTGATATAATGTAAGTCACCATGAACTGATTGAGCCCAATTGTCTCCACTCCAGGTACTCCATGGTTTTGTCCATGGGCTATCTGACCGTGTGCCAAATCAGCAGAGTCTTCATCTACAACTATGGGATACTGTCCACCGACTTCTCTGGGTGAGAAGATGCGATGAAGTCACACACTTCCATTTCATTTCCTAATTTTGTCATCTCGACACACCCCTGGACATTGTTCCGGGGGTGTGTCTCAGGATAGTTTCCCTGCTTTCGGGTCCAGGTCTCCCAGCGTGTGTCCTGAACCTCTTGCGCTTGGCCTACTTGTGTAAATACCTCCTCTGATTAGAGCAGAACAGCGGTTTGGGTCGGCTTAGCGGCCTCACTGTGACTTGACTCTTCGTAGCGATACACCGAATCTGGTGTAGGCCTATGGGTGGCAGATGTGCAGCCGGGTGGGATGAAGTATTCCCTGTTGCCTACGTTACATGTAACGTGTGATGAGAATCTGTGTTTTTGCCGTTACGCAGCGTGCAGCGAGAACCACGAGCGACACATTTAAATGTGGCTGTTTTTACGACACATGTCTTTATTTACCCCTATTAGGCCCCGGGCCGCGTGACTCTCGTGATCGGCGAGTTAGCCTCTCCAGGGGGAAAATATCGAGGACTGGAGAATGTGAGGAAATTGCAACCCTGTGTGTGTGTGTGTGTGTGTGTGTGTGTGTGTGAGAGTGTTTTGAGAGAAACGCTGCTAGTAAAGTCATTTACGTTTAGCATAATCTTGCAGATTGCGTTATATTCTCGTACAGCCATTTGTTTCCAAGTGTATCCATTTCATCCTCTTTTGTTGTGCTTCAAGTTCTTTTTTTTTGCGTTTAATATTAGGGTTAGTCTTAGGGTTAGGGTTAATGTTTAGGTTGGGGTTATGGTTAGTGCTTAGGTTAGGGTTAGTCTTAGGGTTAAGGTTAGTCCTAGGGTTTGTCTTAGGGTTAGGGTTAGTCTTGTACCAAATGGTTTGTGACAATTAGATTCCCCCAGTTAGGAATGCATTGAAAAGTAGGCACAGATGACCATTCAGTGCACTTCAGCATCACATGCTGCTGTGACACAGCGGCCAGTGGTCAGCTGACCTGGCACACTACACAGCATACATAGCACGCTATAACTGCCAGCATGTCGGCTTGTTAGCGCGTTAACATAGGGGAACGTTGTTCGCGACCGTCGCTACAATTCACACTCGGAGTGCGCCGAATCGAATGCCGTTTCTTGTCTCTCGGTTTTTAAATATTTAGTTTTGAATACAAATCGGTACCGCATGCCTCCCAGCACTTTAAATAGACGGGCGACAATGTCAAACAAATGTGCCAATATGTATGTGCACCCCCACTGAACCGAGCGGTCTTTTAGCTCGGCCCTGCGAGGAGACTAAACCTCAGACTGCAGAGCAGGCCAGGCTGTCACAGATGCGCCTGCCAAGCCCTTCATTGACCTGCCACTACCAGCCACACAGCCTGCCCTGCTCCTGCTGCTCAGTCGTCTGCACAAAGGATCTAGCACAGTGCCCTCTTTGTGTGTGTGTGTGTGTGTGTGTGCGTACGTGCGTGCATTCAAGTGGATGTGTGTTTGTGTGTGTATGCACGCATCTGTGTGTGTGTGTGTGTGTGTGTGTGTGTGTTTGTGTATGTACGTGCATTTGTGCGTGTGTGTGTGTGTTTTGTGTGTGTGTGTGTGTGTGTGTGTGTGTGTTATAGGAACCTTGATGAGATGTTTAATCTATTTAATGTGTTTAACCTGTTCTATATGTTCAATGTCTGTTTTCTCCTCAATACTTGTTATAAC
>OMNS01080103.1:0-12057 GCA_900303225.1 Laemonema laureysi
GCTTAAACTCAGGGGCAGCCATGGCAGCTTAACTTTTGAGTAAAATCCAAAATCACCTCTCCCTCTCTCTCTCTCTCTCTCTCTCTCTCTCTCTCTCTCTCTCTCAGCACCAGTAAGCGTTGGCAAAGAAGTGGCAGGAAACTGTAACCTCTATCTAGACATCAAGTCAATACATTTCTCTCCGCATTAGATTCCGCATTAGGAGCCTTCTTTCCCTTCTTCCTTCTCATGTTTGGAGACGTGTCTGAAATGATTGACAGGTCACTCCTGTCTCGAGCCTCCCTTCTGACTGTCAGCTCTACCCGGCGCGCCTCAAACGTATGTTTATCCATCTCTATCTACCAAAACATTGAGTGAAATGAAGGCAGACGAAACGTCAAACTTCCAGCTTCAAAGCGTCCCCTTCGTAAGTCTATCACTACGGCCGCGTTTTTGTACACTTTGTGCTTTAAGTGCGAAACCTCACACACTTGACGCAAACACGCGTGGTTTGCGCGACGCCGCGGGTCCGTGCGCTAGTGTGAGGGCATTATGTCTCGCTGAGTGCGTGTCCTGCCCCTGTGTGAGCTCACATCTGTGTGTAATCAGGCTCTTCCAAGCGCCAGCACAGTAGATATTTTGGCAACTGTGGACAACTTACCTAATTGCTTGCAGACTTTTTTTGCTGTGCGAGCACCGCGATTGTTGGGCAGGTTTACTGAAGAGTGCTAATGTTTAATGGAGTGCTGCTGGTCTTTCTCCACCTCTCTCTCTCTCTCTCGCTCTCTCTCTCTCTCTCTCTTTCTCTCTCTCTCTCTCTCTCTCTCTCGCTCTCTCTCTCACATTCCTGAGCACACACAGATTTACCACTGCCCTATAATCTCCTATCTGTGTGTATTTGCATATGGTGTTGAGTGTGTGTGTGTGTTTGTCCGTGCACACCAAGCAGCACCTGTAAACCTGATAAACATGTGTCGGACATGAATAAATTAACATGTGCAATTTGCCATGGTGTCTCCCGTGTGTGTGTGTGTGTGTGTGTGTGCGCGCGCACGAATGTGCATGCATGTTTAGGTGTGTGGAACATGTTTGTATGTATGTATGTACGTATGTATGTATGTATGTATATGCATGCTCTCAGCGCAGTATTAGTTTGAAGTACATCTGTTCATGTGCGTCATGTGTTCCATAATGCGATTAAGATGATGTCTTGAAACTGGTGCGTTATCAAGAGCGTTTTTGTTTTGCCAGCCATAAACATACAGGAACCATTATTTTCTTTTATTTACTTCCTATTATTCAACTGAGGGTGTTTTGTGAGTTGCGCGTCCACACCCACACACTCACTTTCGTCTACGTAGCTCCCCAAGCCTGGGACCTATTAAATGGTGGTAAATACAATAAATACATGAATTAATCCGCCAGCCCGCCTCCCATTTTCATAACTCGCCGTGTTAATAGGGAAAAATAGATTGTTTCCAGGTTGTGCCGGAGGGTAATTGAATGAGGTGGTGATGAATTGGCAGAGAGGGTTGGAACAGGCCGTTACCTGCCCCTTTACTTTTTATAGCTTAGGCTTTTATGAATGGTACAGGCCAAGTCTATTGGGATTATTAACACAAGGTTTGTCTGGTTGGCTTATTGTTCTTTTTTGACATACAAGTTGGTTAAAGAGATACGATGTGACTTTGCACACTAGTGGTCTCTCATGGCCAGAGTTAGGCGAGCAGCACCTGAGAGTTGGCTCAACGGCTCTTCGGCAATTAAACTACGAAGCGAGTAGCGACTGTCTCCTCAAGCAGGGTAATCGTGGCATCAATTTGATTTGTTATGTTGCTAAGAAAACACAAAATGAAACATTGGATTTTCCCGCCATTGGTCGGCACAGGGCCAAATGTAATGAGAGAGCGTGATTCCCAGGGTCGATGGAGTCCTGGATGGATTGCGTTTATTCTATAGACATTTAGTAACTTACATTTGTGCAAAAGCAAAAGCACGCAGTGAAGAGTTGCATAGCGGAGCTTTAAACGCCAACTCTGTATCTTTGCCTTTTGAACCGTATATTTTCTTCTCGTTAATATCTCAAGAGTTACAGTGAAGTAATTCTAGCGAGGGAGAAGATGTTCTCGACTAAAAGGATCAAGGCGAGGCTCGTATACTTAAGAGGCCAACTCTTGATTCATCGCAAGTTCTTGAGAACAGTAGCGATGCCTTCGCCAAACGAGAGACTGCTGTCCTTTACATGTAGAGGGATTATTCCATTATTTAACGACAACCAGCGATCTCAAACTGGGAATACAATCTCTCGCACTTCTTTTTGTACCAAAATCTCGTCATACACTTAATGATGAATGATGAAACAAAAGGAACGGTATAAATCTCAGAAGGACGCCACACTATTGTACAAATGTGCTGATAGGCCAACATGCGCTGTGAGCCTGTACGCATTTATGTGTGAAATAAGAAGAGGAAAGATAAGAGTTGTCAATACAGTCGTTATTTCATTACAGCGTATTAAACGCTGAGCTTTTTCAAGTCTGAATCTGAATCTTCCAGAACAATCTACCTTAACTGCATGCAGGCAGCAGCCAAGGCTCTGTTCTAAAAGGATTTGCAACCGATAGGCTTCACAGCTGGGGAAACAAATTGAACTCACAATGTCTACAGGAGCTGTACGTTGCACACAGTAATCACATCTGATCCCCACCGCATGTAAGGTGACAAAGAGACCTGAACCATGGTAATGCATTATAATATAACCTCTTAACAGGAACATGGAAAGAGGGGTATGTAAAAATTAAAAAAAAGAAGAAAAAAAGAAAACACAACCGTGTTTTCATTTGGTTAAATAAGCAGAAAAGCAGTTGCTCACAGGCTGGGGGCAGAAGGCAGTCTGAGTAAAACTCTATTCATCACTGACTCCTTTAAATCGATGCCCCGGCAGAAGCAGCATTTGCACTCTGTACGTGGGTGTACGTGTAAGCACATACAGTGCAAACACACACATGCATGCGTGTGTGTGTATGTGCGCACGCATGCATGCATGTGTGTGCGTGCACAGAGAGTGATTACATGTAGTGATTCCCAATGGCAGCATCCACAGTCCGACGGCGTCGACGCTGCCTCCTTCCCCAGTAAACCACAACAAATAGGGCGGACCTGCCGGTCATGAGCAGAAATCCATGGAGTGATTCAGAAGTGTTCCATAATGACCTGGATACCATCGGAATAACAACTACACACAACCAACGACTGTAGTGACAGACAGTGGTCTTCAAGTGTGACCACAGACCCCCCCCCCAGGGACGGTGGTCCAAACCAAAACAACACGCTACAGTTTGCTGTGTCCTAAACGTATTGTCATTGTAGTTTGCATAGCAGAGAGATGGCCTTTCTTGAAGCTCCAAAAGTAGTAGTAGTAGATAGTAAATAATCAGAATTGCATCACAATCCCTTTCCATTGAGTCGTTTCACAGGTCTACGCTGTTATCCACAGAGACTTGAGGCTGACGACAATCAAAGCACACAATTAGTTAAGTTAAGTAAAGTAAGTTCAGTACATTTTGTGAGTCGCTGCAAACAAAGTCCTCAACACAGCTCAGGAGTATCTGCTGTGGTACTAGCCGGTATGGTGGGTAGATCATAAGGCATCATGCCAACCCTAACCTACTGCACATCAACCATTGGCTGAACTGGCTGAAACCAGAGTGTGAGGAACTGACGGTAAACTGTGAAGACATGTTATTCTGGTCCGAGTGGGGACTTGTGATGAGGCCACATGTAGAATCTTCTACAAGAATAGATGGGAATTAGCAGCCCTGGCTGTGCCACCTGCAAACGCCTTTGATTTCAATGTGTGTGTGTGTGTGTGTGTGTGTGGGTGTGTGTGTGTGTGTGTGTGTGTGTGTGTGTGGACGGAGATCGGGAGAGAGGAGACAGAGAGAAATGGGCACTCCGTGCAAGCGATGTAGAGAACTTGACAGCAGATGAGGAGGACGATAAAGAAACAATGGAGGGCTGGGGAAGAACAAGAAGAAGGAGAAGACACACAAAAAAGGCGACAACCAAAGTGCAAAAGAAAATAACTGGGAGAAAAAATGTAAAAAAAGTCAAGACACTGAAGGCAGGCTAAACTGCAAGGACGGATCACGTTGGGCAAACACTTTCTCTGACTAAGGCGAGGGCAGAGGGGAAATTGGATGGTGCCATGGAGAAAGGAGAGATAGAGAGAGATAGAGAGAGAGAGAGAGAGAGAGAGAGAGAGAGAGGACATGCAGGGCAAAGAGAAAGCGAGTGATGGAGAATTTGCAAATGTGACAGCCGGGTCCGGCCGCCCACTGCGTGACTCCTGGCTGTTAAATAAAGGAACTGCTGTGTTGAGCAAAGAGACTGAGAGACTGCAGGGAATCTGTTACATCTCCCGTCAGATGGAGGCCAGGGAACACGAGAGGTCACTCTCTCCCGCCAGCAAGGCTCCCCTGTAGGGGGGAGATCTCAAGGGCCCCTAGGGCCTCTCTGAGGGCTGGGCTTACATCAGCACTCGGGAACTTGAGGGCCCCGGCCTGAGGGTCGATGGCCCATTTTGTTTCTTAATTTTTTTTCTTTGGAGAACTGTATGCAACTTGGCACTTGGTGCTGTATTTTCTTTGTTTATCGCTCTATTTTGTCTTGCATCCAAACAAAATATGCTAAATTGCATTAAAGTTGCATTAAGTGCATAAATAAGTTCAAATGCAGCAAGGGAAGTGTGTGTGTGTGTGTGTGTGTGTGTGTGTGTGTGTGTGTGTGTGCAACTTTTGATTACTATTTGAAAAGGCTTTATTGGCAGTTTTTTCTACCGGACGAAATGTAAAATAGAGCCATGAAAACAGAGAGTCTTAAACTCATCACAGGTCCAGAATCTCCTTGGGACATAATGGTTGCATTTACATTCCAGTCCAGTTCATCCTTATTTAGTTTACTCTTTGTAGATGCAATCACATTGTTTAAAGTTGTCTTGATCAGTTTGTACCAAAACTCAATATTAAGAGAAAATAATAGCACCAGCCAGTGACCACCTCCATCTCCTCCTCTTGGAGTTTGGAGAGTGAAGTAGTCCATCTTAAGCCCACCACCTGGGCTGAGAGAAGGTCAGTCTACCGCAACGTTGTCTCACATATCAGACTTTAATATCTAATATCTATCTCATGGCAGATGAGCTCAGATCTGAGTGACGAGCTCAGATCTGAGGTCAGATCTGGGCGTTTCACTTTCTCTCACTTCATATTTGTTTTGACCAATCATGTCTCTGGAGGCAGGGATCTGTAAGCGTGTAATTGGCAAACACAAACTCGTCCAGCACTGTTAAACTGTAAAAAAAAAAAACAGTCTGTAAAGGATTCAAACAGGAAACAAGGCGTAACTCCACCCCTTGCTCGTGTTGGTTTCCGGCCCAGGCTCTGTGCCGTCTCCCCCCTGAAGTTCTGCTACAACATAGTAGGACTGCTGGATCCAAGATTAACCACAATGCTATTAACCACAATCCATTCTCTTACTTAACTATGAGCCGCATACACCAGTTACCAGTCCCCGGTGTGAGAAGAATAAAATCGTCACAAGACAAGAACAACAAACACAAGGAGAATAAGCAATATCCGAAACATGTAACACAAACGAATATCACTCTCTCTCGCCGCTAACCCCATGTTGTTTCATTACAGAGATATTCTGCCAAAGATTTTTTTTAAGTGTATTCCTACAGTGGACAGTCTACACAATGTTTATTTGAAACCTGTTTTTACAGATTACTACTGCTGGCCGAGTTTGTGTTTGCCAATTACACGGTTACAGATCCCCCAATGCAACATGATTGGTCGAAACAAATATGAAGCAAAGATTTGAGCTTGTCTGCATCAGACTTTAGATATGAATCTAACGTCTTTAGATATGAATCTAAAGTCTGCTTTGAGAGACTACCCACCACCTAGTCTCTCTGACCGTCTCGTCTTACAGGAAGGATGCGTGGGGTCTCTGCTTGAGCCCTAGTTCCTCGTGAATGTAACGCATTGGCTTATACTCAACAACTGAAAGCGCTTTCTACCCCTACTTGAGCCAAAGGTCAAATGAATCTAATTCAGCCCATTAAAGTAGATTTCTCCTCGCAGTGTTTCCCTCCTGGTCAAAGTCTTTAAACACTGATATAAAGGAGGAAGCTAGGAGTGATAAGAATAATTGGAATATATTTGGTTTTGCTAAATTTGCCTTTACTGACATGGACAAAATGAGGCCATGCAGATAAGAATATTTACAAGTGGTGGAAGTTTGCACACCAATACAAATAACGGCATGTTATATGCAAGGCAACACATGTGGTCCGTTTGGTTTATGAGCTGAGGTTAACATGTTAAACATGCATGTTACCCATGCATCAGAGAGTATCACATGTATGGAATGTAAACACAAGGGCAAACACAATTAAAACATATTTAAACACATTTTGAGTTCACCACTCACCATTCATGTGGCGACATGAACATAGATGGTCTTATAGGATCTTGGCCAGTCACGTAAACATGTACAGGACAGTGTGCACACACACACACACACACACACACAAACACACACACACACATACAGACCCAAGCAAACTCGCATAGCTGACCTCGCTGATGAATTCAGAGCTGTCCCAGGGGACACAGTTATTGTTGGGGCTAATTGCCAGTGATAACGTGATGAATCCTGCATTAATGGAAACTGATTATCTGACGGGCAGGCTGGGCCCGCAGTCAGCCGCTTAATAAACCATTAGCACCACAAACTGTGCTGATGCACACCAGTCCCTGACTCCGATGCACACACACACACACACACACACACACATACACCCATATGCACGTTCACACATACACACACACATACATACACACATATGCAAGTTCACACACACACACACACACACACACACACACACACACACAAAAGTGAAGGTTGCCCTGTCAAGCTAATGTCACTGCTAATTTATTTAAATTATTTGGTTCCTCTTTTAATATTGCCGAAAATACACACAAAAATTAAGTTGACAGTGAATACCTTAACCCCAGAGTCATGCTAAACAATTTCACACAGGCTTAAAAAAAATGCTAAAATAGCGTTAGTCGATGTAGCTTATAGTTATCAATATATGGATTTTTTTGTTTATTTTTATGTAAAAGGGTATTGGGTAATACAATTTAAAAATAATCAATACTTGCTTGAAAAAATGAAACCAGGGCTGATTACAGTAATTTTCCTGTCCATAATCCATAGTTTTAATTCCATATGATCAGAGCCAACTCAGTATATCATTTCATGTTAGCTGTGTGCCAGAAACACACCACAAATAGGAAATTATTTACCACTGTGTGAAATACCATCCAAACAGTGCACAATAGTATGGCTCACGTGTGAATGACATGGCCTTGGAGTAGAAGGGACTGTTGACTTAAACACAAGGACACTGGGACCACCCACCCACCATCTTCCCAATGGCTTTACACTAGTGGTTCCCAACCTTGGGGTCACCTGATATACATATGGGGTCGCGGGAGATAACTTATGAGCTGTAGATCTTTGATGATACATTTTTGATGAGTGCGCATACGTTCACTGGAGCATTGATATTACAGGCAGATGTTGATTGGGTTGAAATGATGTCTGTGAAAGCGAATGCACAACAATTAGAGAAATTGGGGTCGCAAAACGTTCATGGGCCAATTAAGGTTGGGAACTGATGCTTTACACGCTTGCTGAATTTAATTTGCATTATTTTTCCAAGTGGCCAAATTCCACTAAGACAAATGCAAATATTAGATTAAGTTAATCCCGTAGAAAACGCCCTCTTTTCAGTTTTTACATAATTGTTACATGCATTTTTGCAGCTTTGAATTCATAGCCTGTAGAGTAGCACACATACAGATTATGGATACATGAAATGACTGTTGCTCGTGCAATTAATTACCAGTCGGTCGTAAGAGCTGCTGTAGTGACCATTTCCTCCGAGCTTTTACAGACTCACCATTTCTGTTCTGAAGAAAACTGGTGAATGTCTAGAATTGTTTGGGTTGCAAAAATATAAGTCCACTGTATTATACATTTTATATTTAAAACACATGTCTAAACAGAGTACAGGCCCTGCCTGGTTCAAGCCTGCCCTCCCACACGTCCAACAAACTATAAAGACCTGTGTGCCTCCCCCAGGTCAGCCACCAGGTGTGCTCAGAGATGGAGGATATCCATGTCCCCTCCAAGCCTGCAGGGACACTCAAGAGCAAGCATTAACGCACACACGCACAGAACAAAATGGCTGAACAAAAACAAATAATACATGATGAAAAGTCCTGAATGTTTTACTGCCTTAATTTCTGGGACAAGTGGCGGGATAAGGTAAGCTATATGTTTTATATGATACCTGATAGATAGATATATATGATAATACCCACACCCTTGGCCTTGTGACCCCGTTTTTTCATCTAGAATTTGAAGAAGAAGACTGTATCTACTTGCTTACAATTGTAACCGACCAAATGAGTAGTCATCAAAATTACTGAAAAAATAAAATAATAATAAAAAGTAATCCCTGATCTAGAAAGAGACTCGGGTCTCTAATATGAGTGAAGGTGAACGCCCTTTGGCTGTTCATCGACTCTCTTGACAGAATATAGGACAGACATGTACACCTGGGGAAGCACAGAGCCATGACCTCACGGTAATAACCTATACATATTTAATGTCCTGAAAGGCAGCAAGAGTGAGGGAGAGAGCATGAAAAAGAAAGAGAGTTGGAAATGAGGGGGAAAAAGAAATGGTGGATGAGTCATTCTATGCTAGTGGCTTTTTGGTTAGAATGAACTGCGGCGGTCACATTAGCGACTACAGTAATCAATGTGTAAACAGTATTGTATTGCATTTTTTCTTGTAAAGCCTAACGCATAATTAAATATAATGATAAAACGCTATTTCCAGAGAGCAATGTGTTAGTTTTAGGGCTGTCAAAGCTAACGTGATAACAACACGTTTTAACGGAAGATTATTTTTGACGCATTAGCAGGTACTGTAATGGAAGATTTAGTAGCCCAATGTACCTGTTGTACAATGAGTCTTTTTTTCGAGATGCATCATTTGTTAGTCTTTAGTTAAAATAGAGGGCACATAGCCTGCACCGTACTACTTCTATTGCCCATTATTTCCCCATTCATCGAACATTGAGTGGAAGAGATCTAAAAAAAAAAACAACGTACCACTAACCACTCACCAATATGACTGTGTTTGTTGCTTGCTATAATCCAAACTAGTATTGCTAGTATTCGCTCTCAGTCTAAATCTATTGACTCCGGTGCATTCGCTAATTCTGCACAACAGGACATTGAAAATATCATGTTTTGCAGTCAGGAGGATGTTGAAGGTAGTGGTAGAGCGCTAAGTACGATGCAGTCTATGTGCACTCTGTATAGAGTAAGAGTTTACCATGAGTTGTGATTTGGTAAATGCTTGACCTGTGTGGGTCCCTGGATTGTTTACTGTACATTGTTTTGGGTTAATGGTTTAAAAAAAACAAAAAAAAAACACTACATTGTGTGAGATACTTACTTAGTCATATTACTAAGTAATTTCAAATTTAGCTGGCTTGATTTTGCCATGTTATGATTTTTTAAACTAAATGCAGTCCCTGTGAGGGTTTCTGGACTAAGTAATAGATTTTAAGTATATTTTGCCCACTCCTATGTTGATAAGAGTATTGAAAACTGTCCCTTTACGGTACATTTTGAACAGATTAATAAATAAAACTATGGACAATCATGCGGTTAATCGTGATTACATTTTTTTTAATCAATTGACAGCCCTGATTTGTCTTTCTTTTGCATATTAATGTAACATAGCTAATGATTGTTTGCTTGTGTCATCCTAACGTCACTGACTCGAAGAGTAATAATTTGACTATAAATAAGTTGCAGAATTTGCCGTCTTGTAAGGCTAGCTTTAGTTAACTGGGTAACAAAAACATTTGGATTCATGAATATGGTTTTTCGTGGTTTACTTGTTCATTGACCGTCAACCTGTTTACATAACTTAGATAAAGTATTGCCAATGACAATAATATGTCAAATTAACAATTACCCGAACATTGCAATCATATTTCTAAGGGTACAAAACAGCTAGCCTATTTTAAACAGTCAGTGACATGTTTGGCAGTTTGACATTCATCCTTTTGTCTAGCGATGGTCTTAGCCTCTACTATCCCATGATACCATTTAGATAGGTAAGCTAAGTTTTACCATGGACATTCACAATACATTCAAAAATAAGTCTAAATTACTTTTAAACAATGTATTCACGTCAAACCTCATCTACATTATGTGTTTAGACCACAGAATAATGTCATAGTTTGTGTTTTGTGCATTTCCCCCCTATTTTTGGTCCCATTTTAGGTGTATAGTACTGTATAGAATTATATATATTCTATATATGATATGGACATCAAAAATCCTCTCGTATGATAATATGGGAGGGGATGGGCATGTGGCAAAATATGGCAGGGGATGGCACTTAGCCTACATCAAGCCTCCTACTATACTGATTACAGAAACAAATTAGTTCTCACTAATGGGAAAACATTACCGGATTCTTATGCTATCCCTGAAAATGAATCAATATTGGATGTCAAAATGGCATATGGCGCATATCTGATAGAAAAGCCTTGTGTATATACGAAATAAAAACCATGTGCATACAAATCATTAGATGCCTAAAATGATGTACTGTGTGGCCATGTTTAAACTATTAAGTTGTACTATGACACATGATGAGTTTTATGTTGGAAGTGGGCACTGCGCAGACTTGCTGCCTTTTGGACTATTACAACTCCAACCCACCCTTTTAAAGTCTTTTTATTCAAGGGATGTGAATCCCATGGTAGGTTAAACATTTTTCATCCCTGGCTTTTGCGATTTGCGCAGTTAACCGCACAGCAAATCCTTGTCATGTTGACGATTGCCTATCTGTTGTCTATGCTTTCTGCCCCCTGGTTGCCCACGCATATCTGCTGAAACCTGCCTATAGCTTTGGTTTTATTGCATTTTATTGAGGTTGTCATTGGACTGCTGTTGATTGTGGAACTGTCAAGTTTGCCCAAAGCTGTCTTAGCAATATTGTGTTAGACTGACTCTAGGTCCACAAAGCTGTCTTAGCAATATTGTGTTAGACTGACTCTAGGTCCACAAAGCTGTCTTAGCAATATTGTGTTAGACTGACTCCAGGTCCACAAAGCACAGGTCCACAAAGGTCAAGTGGTGGTGATGGTACTGTCGATGGTACTGCTGATGATCCAGTTGATGGTCCTGTCGATGGTCCGGCCGATTGTCCAGTCGATGGTCCTGTCAATGGTGCTGGTCAAAGAAAGAAAGACAGGCAAGTGACGGTAGTCACTTGACGAAGTGAGAGCTGAGAGCTAGCAAAGAAAACATTTTTCCTTGAAGGAAATACTGTAGAAACAATCTGTTAATCGGCAAGTAGCGTAGAAAAAAGAAAGACAAATATTTAGAAAATGAGTTTGTTGTGACATTTTGGGATATATTACTGCCTCAATAAGTTCAGAGGAGCGGAATTGTTTTTCCCAGCATTGCATATATTGGTTGTATTTGTATTGTCAGTGTTCAGAGTGCTTTAGTCACAGCATTTTGGTTCCAACAACTTGCCTTCTAAAACTAAATAGACAAAAACAGAAATACGAATGATGCCAGTTTTTCTACAGCTTGTTAATTAACGCTTTGAAGAAAACCTGTTTTGAAGTGAGATCTCTTATAGAGTTGGACTTTGTCTGTTCCCTACAGGCTGCGAGCAATTGATATTTCAGTTTCAAAATGAGAAAGAAGGTGATTATGGGCCTTATTCACCTAGTGGCCACCTTGGTTCTATCTTGGTTCTAAATGTCAGCTGGTGTTTAAAACCAAGATGGAACCAAGATGGCCACTATTTACCATGAGGCTCATAAGGCCCATGGACAGGGGAATGTATGAACATTTGTGTGTTTGTACACAAGTCATACTCTCATACACGTGTGTGTGT
>OMNS01080105.1:0-14525 GCA_900303225.1 Laemonema laureysi
GCCAAATGATGTCATGACCAAACTGGACAAGGGGGTGATGATGAGTCTCTTGGAACATTCCCACACGGACTACAGTACTGCATAGAGTACTACAGTACTGCATAGAGTACTACAGTACCCTATAGAGTACTACAGTACCTTATAGAGGTCTACAGTACTTTATAGAGTACTACAGTACCTTATAGAGGTCTACAGTACTTTATAGAGTACTACAGTACTGTATAGAGGACTACAGTACCCTATAGAGGACTACAGTACTGTATTGAGTACTACAGTACTGTATAGAGTACTACAGTACCCTATAGAGGACTACAGTGCTGAACACAGAGTACTGGTGGAAGAAGAGTAGGATGAGCCCCTCACCCTTGACCCCCTAAGCAGAGAGGATGCTGAATGGGAACCTTAACGTGTGTGTTGTTTTTATATCTATGGTGGCATCCGTGCAGATAATGGACTGGACTGGTTCCCCCCCCCCCCCCGACCTCCCAAAAAAGAAAACCCTAGTAAATATGGGGAGCCATTTTGTATGTTGACGATTTGATAGATTGAAGAAAAACAAAGAGGATGCCTTTATGCAACTGAATTGAGCAAGAGGAGTTCCTCCGGAGAAGGACTGGTTTCCGAAGGGTTCTAGTCTCGCGATCGAAGCCATTCCCGCGACTCGCTTGCTTTGCGTCGTGAAACCCGAAGCGGTCTAGATCGCGAGCGCCGAGACTCGACGAGAGAAAGTCCCGTTTTGTGTTTTTTTTTCTATTAAACATTGTTGACATGCAGCAGTTATGTATTTGACCACTGTATGATTTGATGAACTTTTACTGTTAAGAGCTGGCCTTAACTCTATTGATATTAATTGTTTTAATGGGTACGTTGAAGGCCTGGGCCTAATCTGCAATTCCTCAACAGAGTGTGGACACAGATGATGATGATGCATATATCTTTACGTAAGGTTGCGTGCTTGTTCCTCAGGCATAGATGCATACATTCATACTTACTATGCTAAACTCTTACCCAGCCAATGCAATACACAAGCTCTTTCCCCTTCACTGGAGTCCCCTCCCCTCCCCTTTAAGTTTGTATTGGATAGTCAAAGTATGTTATCAATATATTGGCAGGGTTTACACTGTGGGATAACAGAGAAAAGCCATGTCCTTTCAAACATAGGTGTTTTTTCATTGTTGGGAGGAACAAAGTAAAACCATCAGTTGAAGAAGGCTTATGTCGGTTTTATTTTTCCACCATGTCAATCTGTCTGATGTGAGAAACCTCCGTTGGATTTTTATAATTCAAAAGCCTTCCATTGTACTATGACCCGACGTTAATAAATGGGAGTTAACAGTTTGGAGTTGTTTTTTCTCTCCTTCTGCCCACCAAGAGTAATCTGACACGGGGTAGACTATTTTTAAAAACCTGCCGTTTGGCTCCCTCTAGTGGTCAAACGGGTGCTAATTCAGTTAAAGATTAATTTGTTCACAACGCAAGTGGGGATTAACACAAAATAAAGAGCAGACCTGAGGCCATGTATCCCAAATCATATTTACTGAAATAATATGAATCA
Source organism: Laemonema laureysi (assembly GCA_900303225.1). Taxonomy (NCBI): domain Eukaryota; kingdom Metazoa; phylum Chordata; class Actinopteri; order Gadiformes; family Moridae; genus Laemonema; species Laemonema laureysi. Next base: position 1,556 of record OMNS01080105.1, read on the forward strand.
TAATAATTTTCCACATTTCTCCTCGCTTTAACCAACATGTACGAAAACGACCCCCGGTAGAAATAACACGGAAGTAGTTCTCAATCATTTGAGAAGGAACCCGTTGGTGAGCTCGTCGTCGTTCTCTCGTACGAAGCGCGACACGCCGGTGTAGAACGCCCTTCCTGCCACCTCCACCACAACCGCCTTGAAGTCTCCACACGTCGTCTCCTAAATAGAAATTATTTTTTTTTAAATTCAAACGTAAAGTGAAGCTGATGAACCCAGGACCATTTACTTACTTATAAGTTATTTAGCGAACGCTTTTATCTTAAGTGACTTTGACATTGATTTGTTTCCCCAGTGTCACTCAGGCACAGGTAGGCCTATAAGGTTTGGGTATCTTGCTCAAGGATGCCCACAGGTATACTGCAGATATCAGGGTTTTGAACCCAGAACCTTTTGACCCTGACCACCACCACCACCACCACTAGACATGGGGTCTTCAACCTTTTTCAGCCCAGGGACCCCTTGGTGGATTGAGAAACAGAGCAGATGACACAACAAAAGGTTACCTGGACAGCCTTCCCGGTGAACTCTGACCCCGTGGCCCCACTCTTAAAGGTCCTGGTCTGGTTCAGGCCAATCAGACCCTTGTGGTGTTGAAGAGCGATGCGAGCCGTGACACCAGATCCCGTGGGGCTCCTGTCCACCTGCATTTAAAAACACAAAAAAACTGTCAATTCATTTGCTTGACTTTTTTCATGGTCATTTCTCTCAGTATCAACATTTCTCTTGAAGGCATTCTCTGGTGTTTTATTTAGTGTATATTTAGTATTTTGTTTAATTTTTTCATCGGTTTTGGCGCCCTGCTGAAATGTATTCTATTATATAATATTTATATACTTTTGTTATGATTTATGACAACTTTATCCAAAGCGACTTACAGTGACTCTTTAGATACACAACATTAAGGAGCAGATGCCACTGGTAAACTGTGGACATTGGGGGGCATGGAACCCAGTAACTTTTGGCTGGGAGTTGGAACAACCGAAGCACTACGTACCTGAGCTTCAGCGAACACGCACACGTTGGCCGTGGGGTCGGAGGAGTAAGCATCGTTGCCGTCGGTGATGATGGTTCCATAGAGGAACGCTAGGTCTTCACTGGTGGGATGGTGAAGTTTCACCTGACAAAAAGGGACAACAATGCAACTCATGTAGGACAGTGAGAACCAGAAAGGTAGGCGGAGTCTAACTGGAAATACTTCAAAATGTCTTACTATCCCTCCTGGATTGATTGAGTCTAAATTGCTACTAAATTGATTTTTAAAAAATGTTTACAAAATTAAAATAAGTTTCATACCAATGTGTAGTGTAAAATAAGATAAACACAGGCCCAGTTCATACAGTTCAATTACCTGCGATTTGACAGCGTTTGTAACTGCGGTCGCTGCGTCCACAAGGTCCCGAGTCCTGGAGCCCGTCACGTCCAGACTGAACCTCTGGGCGCTGACAAACGCGTAGAAAGCTCCCCCGTAGCTGATGTCGACCACAACCTCACCGAATCCTTCCACTGTCACGGAGACATCTACAAAACAAACGAGTTCATACATAGCAGTAAAGGGGCCCTATTTCTGTGCTGCATTTTTACAAAACCAGCTTATAGGAACCCCAACCTGTTGCAAAGGCAAACGCCGGCACACTGTGGAACCTCACTCCTCCGGTCTTGCCGTTCGCGTACTGGACGAAGGCCTTGACGAGCCCGCAGGGACAGTGGATGTTGACTTGGGTTTCCGGGGAACGTGGCTCTCGGACCAGCTTGTAGTCCACGGCGAAGCGACCCAGCGCGATGACGGCGTGTCCACACATGGTGCTGTAGCCCTCGTTATGCATGAAGAGCACCCCCAGGTCCGCCTCGGGGATCTCGCTGGGCACCACCAGCGCCCCGTACATGTCATAGTGGCCCCGGGGCTCGAACATCAACGCCTTCCTCAGGTGGTCGAGGTGTTCCCTGACGTGACGCCGCTTGGACAACAGGCTGTCGCCGGGGATCTCGGGGTAACCGCTCAGGATGACCCGCAGAGGCTCGCCGCCCGTGTGCATGTCCACCACGCACAGTTCATTCCCGTCGCTCGGTGGAACCTGCAACTCCATCTCCGAAAAAACGGAATATCTAAATATTGTATAATATAATTCAACAGAATATAGGCCTGTCCAGTGGAGTTTTTAGCATGGATGTGAAGCTGAAAAGTGGGCGGGTATTGGCCATGGACTACCATGAGTCTTGGGCCTAACCAGCTGGTCTATAACTCCTCCCCGTATCATACATTTATGTCCATTCACAGTTCCTGTTGTTTAAGTAAGTGATTATAGATTATTTTTTTAATTCTTTGCAGTTGTCCACTTTCCCCCAGTTCATACACTCGCGCAATTGAACCGACTGTAAGAAACCGTAAGGTAGGCCCACACAGACAAACTCAACCACATTAACCTAAACACTGATATTATGCTGTGTGTGTGCGTGTGTGTATATATATACCTAGTCATACAGTGTGTACTTCAGTATTATATAACTGTGCTGTCTGAGGAAATTGATCTTCTAAGTTTGCCATTACAGATAGTAACCACATTTGAAAAACATGGAAGTGTTTACAATTGTATTTGTTCTCGATCCTCATTTATCCCGCCTCTTATCACTGAAGAACAGATGAGCTATCGGTTTTTCGGGAGGACAAATTCGTTTCGATAAAGTTAATGAACTTGACCAAACACTACATGTAGCATAGCCAGGCCTAGCGCTCATGGATTTGACCATTATTCAATTGGAGTACATTTGGCACTTTTTAGAGACCTAGTGAGGATCTCTCCGAGGACTTCACACTTTCACCATGGCAACACCGTTTCCAAAAAAAAAAACGTGTCTTGGGGGATAATTATAATGATTTGACAGCCTGTGAAGTGAACAGCCTGTGCTTTCACTTGCAGCAGGAGAGAAAACACAGGAGGACGTGTAGCGTCCATAGAACTAATATAACAACAACCAATAGCAACTGATACCCAGCAACACATTGGGGCATTATGGCGTCAGCCACCAGCAGTTAGCTATTTAACGTCCCGCCCGAGAGATTTCTCTAATGATGGTGACCTAACGGCTATCTTGGGTCTAAACGCTTAGCTAGCATTTAGAACCGCTCACAACTAGCGTTTAGAACCAAGGTGGCCGCTGGCTGAATTACTACACGGGGCTAAAGTGGGATTTATAGTCGCCGTGATCCATTTGCTTTGTGAACTGTGTACCGCGAACTGTTTTCACTTCAAGCTGTCTATCATGTTTGCCATTGGGGATGGGATTATGATTTAGCAGTAGCCAACAATGAACAGCCTGTGCCTTTCACTCCCAATGGAACTTACCGGAAATTAAACATTTAACTAACGCCATGGCAGCGTCTGAGCAGGAGCCACACAACGCTTTGGCTGTGTGGACAATCAGCCCAGAAGTGAAAGTGTTCCCTGGGAGGCTCTGTAATGGCCCTCGGGAGACAGTCCGGTAGATTAGCTTCACTGCCGTTGTACTTGCACAGGGCTGACATAGAGGGTGCGGCGGCCCGGGTGTCATTACAGGAGAAATTGGGTCAATGCAGTATTTAGGCCTGCCGTGATGTCATCCAAAATGGCCGATTTAGTGGAAACTAAATCTATCAGTGTTTGTCAAATACTCTCCCAGTTAACTCCTGTTACTCCTCCAGTAACTGGTACAGGTGTTTAGGGACTGTAAACAAATGAGTTGCTTGTGTAGTGTAGATAATCGCGCTGTCTTTGTAGTGACTACATACACAGCATGAGACACACACATTTACCGCCCGCTTTGCAGAACGTTATGTTTGAGATGAGCCCTATGCTGTCATGTCTGCAGGTCATCACATAAACAGTTTGTGTCGTTCTGCAGGGATATTGCTAGGGAAACCAGACCAGTCAGAGGTGACTGCTCGGCTAAATTTAGGAAAACTGCAATCAGCATTTTCAGTCAGAGCGGCAGATATGTGGAACTCAGTTCCTACCCATATCAGAGGAAGCTTGAGTATCTTTAAAACAACACTTAAAACATGGCTCAAGACAAACCGATCATGTGATCACTTTGATCTAAATCACCGTGTGGAATCAACTGTGTATATTTGATGATGATAGTTGATGTTGTTTTACAACATGTACGAATGTAGCTAATTGTATTGTTTAGTTTGTATTGTACTGTTTTTAATATCTTCCCGCCCAGGGACTGCAGATAAATAAATAGTCCAGAAGACTAACCCTAACCCTATAATAAATAAAGATAAATGAGCTATATAACTAACTCTCACACCCAATGGTTGTGCTGTGCGTGGCCCCTGTCAACTAAAATATATAAACTAATTAACTCAACTGATTAACCCCAAGATGAAAAGACAAATGAAATACAATGAAACAGGGTGTCGGGAAAGGTCTCAGCCATGTGCTGTGGGGTAGTGCAAGGACGTTGACGGTGGTTACCTAAGTTACGCTGTTACGCTTGTGTTCATTTGTTAGTTACGCTGTTACGTTTGTGTTAATTTGTGAGTTACGCTGTTACGTTTGTGTTCATTTGTTAGTGTTGCATTCAATAGAGGAGACCAAAACCAAAATTGTTGAGAAGTAGGCATCATTCCTTATTTCTTGTCATTTCCGTCACAGATTGTCTGGATGCATGCAGCAAATACCTAAAAATACTGAAGCTGAGTTTTTTTTAAACTAACACTGGTACAGGCACCCAAAAAATGTGGCATCATCATGAACAAAAGATGCTCACAAAATAGGAGCAACCTTTTTTTTTGACATTTTCAGCCATTTCAGTGAATGCATTAGTACCCTACATCTGTTCCAATTTGCATATGGTGTACAGTAATCTTTTAAAATATTGCATGTACATACCCCAAAATCTGATGTAAATAAATAAATAAATATATTCCTATATATAATATTTAGTCCTATTAACTTGAAAAAACCTTTTGAAGTGCTACTATAAGTGAAGAAAGTGCTACTATTACAATATTAGCTATAAGGTAGCAACCAAGCAATCTTAAAATGAGAATAAGTTACAATTAAATAACACATGTCGACAAAAAAAGATTATAGTAATAATAATAATAATTCCTAAACCGTTTTCATGCAGAGGGTTCAACCAAATCATTCTCGAAACAACTTGCGCAGACTCAAAGCACTCATCGTGACACATTAGACATGACTTCATACAAAGGTCACTTCCTGCCCAGTCACGCCTTGCTCATCAATTACCATGTTAATGCTTTAGGGAGAGGGATGGCCTTAGCAGTTTTAAAATTAATAAAGGAAACTCGCTGGCCACCACCTGACAGTTGACAATGACTATCAATGACTCTCCCTTGAAAATATAAGGCACGCGTTCAGTTGATCCGGTTGTTATTATTAACAGTACAGTTGCTGTTGTCATTTTGGGAGAGGAGAAGCACCACGGTGGATAACAGACAATAACTATCCTACCTCCAAAATGGACTAACTCAGTGGTCCCCAACCTTTTTGGACCTATGAGGCCATTTGTAGGTCAGAAAACGATCAAGTGACCAAGACTTGCATGTGCTTCCACAACACGCATAATATTAACCATATAGACGCCATATATAACATATATAATATAACATAACGCCAACACCAGTCAGTGGTTATTACTGGATCACTTGTGTGTCTTACCAATTGCTAGCCTCTTTGTATATACTGTGCTTTTACGAGACCTTTCAAACCTTTTGAGTCATGTTTTAATCAAACATAAACCACGAGACCTGATATGCAAAGTTGGGCAAAGTGAGGTCCTGACCCCAAGGTTGGGAAACACTGGTCTGAATCTAATGTGCACAGAGCATGTAGCACTAAATGCAAGGTGATCAGGTTGATTGGTTGGTGACAGAGTTGCCTAATTCCATTTCTGCCTGCATAAAGGTATGAATACTAAGGTCTCCGTTTACAGAGGAAGACCGTTTTAACATAAAAGGTGCTGCTAACAGAGACTGGGACACCCGCCCCTCATAAGAAGTGTTTGTCAAAATCAACAACCCTGGTTTGTTGTAACTGAGGTAAGAGGACAAACATAGCTCTGCATGCTGTCGTTTGCATAATGCAAGCAGTTACAACGGCAAGGCCAGAATCCAGCTGGACATGCAAGTAGATATGTACAACTTCACAATGTTTTCTTTCATTCAAAACGGCCCGTCGTCCATATCTGGCGAGACGGGCTCCGGCACACAGATAAAACCCGGGCTTTTGATTCTCATCTTGGGGGTGGACGTCGGCGGCAGCGACAGCCGTCTCTTTACTGACAGCGATCTGAGGATCTCGCTCACTTGCAACTCGAGCACCGAGAGCTGGCAACTGAGCATCTTAATGTCCCCCTTTATCTCGAGCTTGGTCTGATGAAGCGTCGCGTGGAAGAGGGCTTGCTCGCTCGCGGGCTGTGGGAAGGAGTGCCCGAGCGGGCCCTCGCCGCCGTCCGCCCCGGGGCTGTGTCCGAACGGGACCCGCTCCAGCGGGCTTCGCTCAAACGGACTCCGTGGATCCCCGGCCCTGTCGATGCGCAGGTCGCTCTTTGTGATGCCACTGTCACACGACTCCGTCTTGTGAAGGGGGCTCTTCTCCTCGCCTTCTTGCACGCTGCCTCCGCTGCCCACGTGCTCGCGTGTCGGATGAAGGCTCTTGCAGTCCGTACTCAACTGGCCCATGGACTTGGATCCCTCGACCCACTTCTCGTCTTCTCTCTGTTTCACCGGTTCAGCAGCAGGGGGCGCTGGAGCCACCGCTGTGGCGCTCCTAAACTTCGCCCAGCCACGCCCCCCACCACCAACACCACCACCGCCTCCACCTCCACCTCCTCCACTGCTGGGTCGTTTAGGGCTTTGGAGCTCTTTAGCCTTGTGGTCCTCCAGGCCAGCCTTGGGTCTCAGCTCCAACGCCTCTTGCACGCAACCCCGGTCCAACTTCTCGGGGTGAATCTGTAGGAGCTCCAACGGAGCCGTGGAGCAGGACAGGGTAATGGCGCTGGGGTCATTGTCAGGGCTTCCATTCCCCTTTGCAGATGAATCCTGCATGGAGGACTCGAGGGGACTTTGCGGGTAGAGGTTCGGGTTGCCTTGTTGGTCGGCGTTGGGCTCAAGTTGCATGCAGTTCATGTGGATGTCTCCCGTCGTTTGAATGTCCCGCTGCTGTCTGAACTTCTGGAAGAGCTTGCGGACGGGATGGTCCTCTGGGATGGAGAGAGTTACCTCGTTCCTCTGGTGCTCCTTCTCCTTCTTAACGTCAGCGATCTTCCTGAAGATGATCTGTGGGAGTGGTAGATTTAGATTTTTTTGTCAAATCAACTACTATAAACCATTACTATGAACCAATGCTACCTTTGCAGTGTGCCCTTCTCGGCTACACAGATTGCTGACTCATACAGAGGGGATTAACAAAGTGCCATCTGATACGTGGAGCTTTTTCGAGTAGAAAAGAATGCAGACCTTTTGTAATTTTGCAATATAATTAATCTAGAGTGAGGATTACGCTGTAGTACACTAACTTGCACAAAACAAACAAACGACAACAACAAAGACAATGTATCTGCACACGCTGCATCACGCAGCAAACTAATTCATGTTTTACCTTACTGGACTCCAAAAGGGGCCCCTTTCGTATTCATTGTTAGTTTTATGAGGTGTTATTGTTTCATATCATCCTTGAGCTAAAGGCATTTGTCGTGTGGATAGCTTGTGGATAACTGTACAACTGTACAACAGCTAAAGCACCTGCTAGCCCTGATCTTACTTCTACCTTGGAGTCTAAAGCCTTACTTGCTGTATTTCTGTTCTCTCGCTATCCATGTGCAGCTGACAACCTATTTGTTAGTTACAACAACAATGCTGTAACCACGTCTGAATTGGAGTGAAAATGGAGTTTGGAGTTTTTCTTCAGAGAAACGTTCTTCGTTCTTCGTTCTTCAGAGAGGTGGTGAATTCACCGTGAATTAATTCCCTGTTTGTTCTTATTACTATGAGATGAGAAAACTTTTTTTTTAAGCTACACGCCCTCAATCTCAGAGGCTCCATTTCTCTGCAGGCCTAACTGAATCTATTCACATGTACAAAGTGGGAAATTCTTTCCTCTAATTGCTGAGTCAGAAGGTCGGTAGAGCTTATTGTGAAACGAATGACTCACAACGGACGGTTGTTTCTACAACTGGAACATTTTAAGTGGAAGGAGGTTGGTAATCAACGCTCATATGAACCAATAGCGACAGAGAGAGAGAGATGAGTTCCAACCCGTCTGCGTAGGTTGCAGGTGAGGATGAGGTGGCGAGAGAAGGAGCTGGCGAAGGCCGTGTAGAACTCAAGCACGCGCAACAGGGCCTCGCGCCGAATCACGTGCAAGTCGCAGTAGGTGAGGGCGCGCACGTTGGCACAGGCACGCGCCGGGCTGGCCTCCTTCCAGAAGACGTCTCCGAACACGTCGCCTTTACCTGTAGCCGGGTGCCAAAAGAACCAAGTTAAGTTAACCACGGAGTGGCTATAAACCAGATTGACCAAATATTAACCTCCCCCGTCTAATCGGTGTCTATGTTAGTCGTTGGTGGTTTCCTGGGTATTAAGCACTAAAGCACATTTCCTTTGACTGTTGCACAGTCAAAGTCTGGACTCAATACTTTAAAACTAATGAATGCTCTGTGTCTCTGTACAAAATGTCAATGCAGTTTCGTTGTTATTGTGCACACCTGGCTCTATTGGATTTTCAATGTTTCAAATGTCTTTTTAGCCTTTTGACCAGCCGTATTATTTTCCTAGTTTCTACATTTTAAGTATGTTATGAGCTTTGAATTGAGATAAGTGCTTTGGAAATAAACCTCTATGTAATGCATTAGCAACAAACGCATTGCCAATACAGCACAGAACAACCACATCAGAATTAATGGACAGCAGAGACCATAGGGGATAGAAAGCACATCTAACAATAGTTCATGACATCTCCCAGCTACTGTAAGTCACGATGGTATTATTATTATTATTATTATTATTATTCATTAAACATAGTGTGCCTTTCCACAGGCTCCAAAATTAACACCTGCCACCAGCCAATGGCGAACAGATTTGACGATGCAAGCCAATTGCTTTCGCCGGGAGAGTTTTCCACTCTGGCAGGTAAAAAGACAACACTCTAAAAGCAACTTTTGGACCGTGGTTTGGACCAGTCTCAAAGCGCTATGGTAATATTCCTTTAGGGATTCAATGACTAAGAAATCATTTCTCCCTTAAGAGGTCACCAGAAGCTTCATAGCCTGCATTGACTGCCACAGAACTCACACTACACTACACTTCATACACATGTGTATGAACCAGGACATTATGTAACCTTCCTTCCACACACACACACACACACACAGTGTTCTCCTTTGTGCACGTTAGCACTGGGATAAGCTATTACGCACACCCTGAAGACATCAGATACCCTTCGATGCCCGTCCAGCTCGCTACCTGACTCGTCTCGCAGAGCCAGCTTGTCTGTACGGAATGTAAGGAACCGCCTACTTGTCAGGAAGAGGTCTTGATTGACATGCAAGTCCGACCAATCATGGATCGAACAGAACTTCTACAAAAACAGGCCCGGGGGTGGACTAAATGTGATGTAAAATGTGATTTACAACAATTGCGCAGTGGAGCTGCCGAAGCTACGTCTACATCTCCGTTGCTGACAATGCGACACAATGCCGACAGCCAATGAGAATCTTGTCTTGAGTTTCTTCAAAGATGCCACGCATGCCTTAAGTCGCTCCATGTATCGGGCGGTTGAAGACGCGGCGGAGACTTTCCCACCTGAGCGACCGCGGCTTACGGCTTACCCAAGATGGCGATGACCTCATCGTCCTGGATGACCTCGAGCGACCCCGACACGACGAAGCACAGGGTGTCCACGCTCTCGCCGATGTGGAAGATGAGGTCGCCGGGCGCACAGTGCGTGGTCTGGAACTCCACGGCCAGCGAGCGCAGGCAGCCGTCGCTGGCCAATCGGAAGGCGGGGTGGTCGTTGAACACCTGGCGGTTCAGGTGGACGCAGATGTCCGCCCGCATATCTTTGGGACAAATGGAGAGAACCTGAGAGAGAGTCGATGAAGACAGGATGAATTAACCGCGATGGTGAGGTTTAATAGTGCAACAAAACTGTAAGTGTAGTGCGTATAGAGCACTCAGTACTTCGAGACAATGCCACGAGAAGATTCCCATAAACCTGAACGATCGGCGGTACAATCTATAACCTTTGAGGCCTGTTGTCGTTTTTTTTCCACGTCTCCCCCTGCCAACCCATCCATCCTCTTTCTGTCTTTCTTTTATGATCTTGAGGGATGATAGTGGTTTTATGTTCTCGAGGTTAAAGGTAGATCTTAGTCTCTTACTCTTCGGTTCAACTTTGGACGTTGCATGCGTCACGTGACAGGACGTTGTGGGTTCATGGATGGGCCATGCTTACAACCCCACCCAGTAACCTAGCTACAAGAGCTAATTGCTAATTGTACCATAATGATGAACAAGCAGTAATAATAATAATAATATTATTATAATAACTATTATAATTATTATTAGTAGTAGTAGTCGTATCATTATTGTTATACTTATTATTATTATTATTATTTGTGTTATTGGTATTATTATTAATAATAATAACTATTAATAATAACTATTGGGAGTATTGGTAGTAGTAGTAGTACAAATACAATAACAATACAACTCAACTCATTCTGATTTTACACACACACACACACAAAGTACTGCTCTGTAATGACCTTGTCCGTGTCGATGCCCTTGGACATGGCCCAGGTGGACACTATGAAGTCCATCACCCTCTCACTCAGGCCCCTGGGCACCTGGTAGAGCTTCAGGAAGTCCCGCACGTTGTTCAGCATCTCGTGGTAACGGTTGGTGTTGGTGTACATCTGCTGGAAGATGGTGGTGACGTTTCCAAAGATGGTCGCATAGAGCAGGGCTGGGATGGATGGGTAATAAAATGAGACACAGAGCAGGACGTGGTGAAAAGTTGGTGGTAGATAGATATATATATATATATATATATATACACATATATATACATATATATATATATATATGTAATGTATATGTGTGTGTATATGTATATATATATGTGCCAAACGGCTGAGACAAAGACGTAGTGATGTAGTATTTTGCATCGCTTGAGAGTATTATTGTATCTTGTTTTGCTGTACGCACGTTTCTCCAAGTGTAACATTATGTCAACGTCACTTGACCTCTTGTGTCAAGGAGTGTGATGTATGAAATTAGCGTAAATCTTCTGTATAGCTGGATCCATATAAAACCATCCTATATATACTATAGCCTGAGTTCATGCAGACAGTGGTGTCAATATTGGATGAGCGTTATGTAAACGCGGCCACGAAGCCCCGCCCATTATTGTCTTGAATATGAACCAAATTCACGGAGTCTTGTGTCTCCAAGCTCCCTGAATGGGATTCTGCTGTAGGATGAATTAATTACAGAGCTATGAGCCAAAATCGTACCTTTTCCCAACAATATGGCTGACTGAATATCGCAAATCTCATGTAGATTGTGAAAACATGCAGTTGTGTATATGCACGTGGGACACACACGCACGCACACACACACACACACACACACACACACACATACTCATACACATACACACAAATGTGAACACACACACATAAACATGAACACACATGCACACAAACACATACAAATGTGAACACACACACATAAACACAAATTTGAACACACACACACACACACACAAACGTAAACACACACACACGAACATGAACACATAAATGTGAACACACACACACACTGCAAGGCGGTGGGGATAGCAGCCCTACATCCTAAGTGAACATGTACATGCTCTCCAAGCCGGGGCGATACTAGCTGACCCCAATGAGTCAGTTAGTATCACTTATACCGTGACGTGGCACCCACTCAAGAGGAAGGGAAGAAGGAAAGACGGTCTCCGTGGGTCCCCGGATCACAGAGGTTAGTCGAATAGACTCCAACTTAATGGGTCATCGGCCATTTTACTACGCTCAACCCCCACGGGCCAAACTCTCCCTCCCTTCCCCGTTTTCTGACGCACACTCCCGTTATCGTTGTTCCTCGCACATAATCGCCGTATCTTTATCGGACGATCGTTGGTGCTGTTACTGAAGCGGACACGGCAGCGTATAGCGAGCGGTCGAGTTTGGTGAATCGCTAGAACCGGGGAACTAAGTGTTTACTTTGGGGATGGGGGAGTGTGGGCGTGTGTGTGTGTGTGGGGGGGGGTTATAGAGCTGGAGGCTCTGCTGTCAGTTACTGTTCTCCTCATTCGTAGCGCTGTGTGAAGTGATGAGTTGCAACCGGGGGGAGCTGTGAGTCGAGATTGACAAATGACGAATACAGTAAAACACATAGCGACACACAGCTACGACCCGGTCCTGATGCTGAAGCAGTGGCAAGGATTCATTGCAATAGCAATAACTGAAAATCGCTAAATGAAAAAGGAATTGTGTTACGAATAGATTAGGGTTCAATTGTTTTGTAAATGTATGATTTAGTATGCACACGTTTTGTCTTTCCTAGGTCTTTTCAATGATCAGAGATGTGGTAGTTATGTTGATATATAGAACAAGCTTATCCTGTTAACCGTATTCGTCTCATAATTGCTCAGCTCGTGAAGCTAGCTTGTTGATTTTGATGTCAACTGTTGTTGATCGAAGCATCGTATCTGCATCGCATGTGCGTCACTCATATTGTGTGTGTGTGTGTGTGTGTGTGTGTGTGTGTGTATATATAGTGTTTTCCTCTTGTCTTGCGCTCATAGTTAATGTCAGTGTTCTGACATTTAGTAAGTCTTTTGGTTGTCTGTAGCTATTGGTGAAGTAGAGTCACCACGGTCAATAAATC
>OMNS01080106.1:0-10956 GCA_900303225.1 Laemonema laureysi
TAGCGATAGTGTGCGCCGTGGTTTATCTGGAAAGGCTGCCCAGAGGCCCTGAAGGCTGTGGGTGGAAATCAATCATAATCATGTGTGTGTGTGTGTGTGTGTGTGTCTGTGTGTGTGTGTGTGTGTGTCCCTGAAGGCTGTGGGTGGAAATCAATCATAATCATGTGTGTGTGTGTGTGTGTGTGTGTCTGTGTGTGTGTGTGTGTGTGTGTGTGTGTATGTCTATGTGAGTGTATCAGTCAGTGTGTCTAGTGTCTGTTTTGTGTAGTATGTCTGTGTGTATGTGCGTGTGTGTGTGTGCGCTCCTGTAATTTTCTCTTCCCTCTATCTCCTTCCTTCTCTCTCCTGCTTCAATCACAGTCATTATAGCCCTGTCTCAGTCCTTCTCTGCCCTCTGGGAGCTGAGACGGGATGCCATTTAGGAGCCAAATACTGGCTTTACTACTATACTGTACTATAAGTCTTTCTTTAAGGTTCGATGAACTGCTTCATTATATATGTACCTTTTCTCGACATTTTCTATTTCAATATTTACTATTATGAATTTAGGAAGACTGATGAAGACGGATGAAGACAGATGTGGGAGATTTGTCGTCTCGCTGGAGAGAGGCTTAGAGGGATTCTGGTGGGATTCGGAAGCAGACTCTCTCTTGGCTGCGAGTCAAACAGCCCAGCCAACACACCTGTCCTGCTCCTCATATTCACGCTCAAACTGGAGTTTTTTTCCCCGTATAACAGGGGGTTGTCTTTTAAGAAGGCAGAAGAGATGCCTTTGGCTTGAAAATGACCACTGACGCATCATTTTCCTCCCACAATGATTTTGAGTCAATTAAATATTGATGACTACCCTTTTATCCAAAGCACACTGAGTGATCACTTTCAGATACAGGGGGTTAAGGCATCTAAACCCCGGGAAGACCGCAGACATCGGGGTTCGAACCCAGACCCTTTCGTCTGGAGGTTCATTTGAACCCGATGATACTACACTGGCATGAAGACTTTGCACTACAGTACGATGTGCTGACCTTTGGAACGACACACGCATAACCCTGACGCCCCCCCCAAATCATTTATGTCCTCCCCTAGCTTGTCTGGCACACCTCGCCTTCATCTCTTGCTAATCGAATAAATAAATTAAAAAAAATAACAATAATATTATTATTAATTTTCCTTGAACACAGTACACACACTAAGGCAACCTCTGCTCACCGATAGTGCTGTGGTGTGCATGTTTACGTAACAGTTTGGACAATCATTGGGTGAAACCGCTAATCTCTGGCTCACATCCACGTACAGTCTACTCTAAATAGATAAGCAGGAATTACCACGTTGTCCACTTTACCACTGAATTATGCAATATATTATGGGATGTTGGCTTGGTGGAACCTGCAGACCTGTGTGGGGGCCCCTCGTAGGTAGGGCCAGGGGCCAGGGAACGTGGTTAGTAGGTTTAGGTCAGTCAAGTAAAAATCAGTGAACTTTTGTACTTTTTAATGGGTTTAGCTTTATGTCTAACTTTATGTTAGCTTAATAGCTAACTGTATGAAGAAAAACAGCGGAAATTGTCCCTTTATTTCGTGGAATATCCAACGCGTTCTTTTAATACACTGCTTAGTTTTGGTGTTGGTCCATTTTTCGTCAGCATTATCTAATTCCAGCCTCAAACGAAATTCAAAAATTCCCTTTAAACTCCTTTTCAAAAGAGGTTTATTCATAAACAAAAAGCCTTTGAAGTACATTAGCCAAAGCCTGGCTAAATGACGCCAAGTGTGGATTATTTGAATTGTTGCTCTGCTGTGTTCGCCGCCAAAAACAGCTCTGTGTTTGGATTGCAAATTCAATACAGTGTTGTGTGTGTGTGTGTGTGTGTGTGTGTGTGCGGGGTGCGCCTGCGTGTGTGTGCCTGTGTATGTGTGTGTGTGTGCGTGCGTACGTGTTAGAGAATCCACCTGTTTCTAATATTATACTAACAGCCCATAATACCACCCCAGCTTGCTTAGTATCATCCAGTGATGAAAACTGGAAATACATATATATATATATATATTACATTTTTAACATTGATAACCTCGTTGACTGACGATGGGGGGGGGAAGAAAGCCGCAGTCTGCTCTGACGAACGCAGCCCTTTGCACTGCTAATGTACACAGGAGGAGGCTCTCACACTGACCCTTGACCCCCCGCAGGTGAATGATCGAAGCGTGGCTGTTATCGCACTCTCACTTGTTCACCCCTCTCTTCGTCTTCTCTCTCCCTCCCTCCCTCTATCTCTCTACCTCTCTCTCTCTCTAAGTCTCTCTCCTGATACATCTCTCTCGCTCCCTCTAAGTCTCTCTCCCTCCCTTCTCTCTCTCCCTCTATGTCTCTCTCCTGCTATCTCTCCCTCCCTCTACGTCTCTCTCTCTCCCTTCTCTCTCTCCAGCTAAGTCTCTCTCCTGCTATCTCTCTCTCTCCTTCTAAGTCTCTGTCCCTCTCTCTCCCTCTAAGTCTCCCTCCCTCCCTCTCTCTCTCTCTCTCTCTTTCCCTCAATAGCCTCAATAGTCTCTTCTCTCATACCCTTGAACCTCGCCTGTCACTCCCAGCGTTGGGTGTCTGAGCATCACGCCACGCCGGCAAATCAATCGAGGATAAAGATTATTTGGCGGTCGAAAAAATAAACAAATCAAAAACGAGCGAGCCGCTCCCGGGCACGTGAACGACGGCGGCGGTGGCGGCCCGCCCCCCCGTGTCTCGCTACGCATCGACGGCTTCTCTCAGCGAGCTTAGATTTGATTACTTCTCCGTGGCCTCGGGAAGCAAGGATGGTGCTTTGGCTTCAGGGGTGATAATATTCAGGTTAGCGTCAGTCATAGGGTTTAGTATAGGGCTAGTAGTAGGTTAGCAACCGTGTTAGTAAGGGGGTTTAGGGGTAGTAATGGAGTCAGAGTAAAGGGGGGGAGGAGGAACGAGAGAGGGTAGGGAGAGAGCAACAGAGAAAGAGAGAGAAAGAGAGAGAGAGAGAGAGAGATGATGTGCTTGCACAGTGCATCGACACATTGGAGAGGACGGCGCCTATGGATTTGCACTCGGCAGAGTGAAGCATATCACTCTGAAACAATCGTATTGAGTACGGTGAAGACTACACACACACTACACACAATGCATCATGTATGAGGAACCATTAATGTTAACAAACCCCATTTTTGAAATAGCCCCAAAGGCATGAGGATATATAACTATTAATATGGGAACAATGAAACCAAATCCATGTTTACAGCCTCATTTAATTGACACTTTTATTAAGCGATGCTGAATACTGCAGTCATACATTCATATCACTATTCTTCTTTATTTGCTTTGACAGTGTAAACATGTAAATGCACCCCATGCCAATAAAGCTCTTGAAATTACAGAGAGAGAGAGTGAGAGAGAGAGACATAGAGATACAGATAACGAGAGAGCGATTCATCTGTTACTTAAGACCTGACAGTTACACAGAGAAAAACATTGTTGTCTGTGTTTTTTACGTTCCATCTCTTATTCATGACTGTCTTAAATATTGCATTCTGTAAACAGGGAATTTAAAGGGGAGGTCTTTATTCAACCAAGTGACGGGAGAAACATGTAACTGTACACTCAAGCTTATGCAAGAACTACGATGGTTCTTCCAACTTGGTGCTTGGAATCGGTATCAACCTTTATGGCAGCTCAGATAGAGGGTTAGGCGTGGGTGTGGACACTGGTTTCACTACACAGCCTTTCGTGAGAATTTGGCTACAGTGTGAGAACCTACTTAATAGGCTAAGTGTTAGCCTAGCTTGTATTTAATAGCTTGTATTTAAAAACTTAAATAAATCAAAACTTATTGTCATAGCAAGGTAGCTGATTCAAATCCTATTACATTGTGTCTCACATGATATGGATTCCACAAGTTTTATAATATTTCAAGTTGCAATTGCACTAAAGTTTGAGCACTTAAGGCGATATGTTGAAATAGGCAGAAAAGGAGTAATGATTTTCTGCACACACAAAAAAAGGACAGTATAGAAATATAGGCTATATTTATATGTTTGCCTTGCATGGTGTTCTTCCATTCACTATA
Organism: Laemonema laureysi; assembly: GCA_900303225.1. Lineage (NCBI taxonomy): Eukaryota > Metazoa > Chordata > Actinopteri > Gadiformes > Moridae > Laemonema > Laemonema laureysi. The sequence goes on from OMNS01080106.1 coordinate 4,082, forward strand.
ACAAACCGTTTAAATCTCATAGTAAAGCCAATCTTTTCAATCTGACCATGGGCAAGTAAACACAGTTAGCTTCCATTACTTGTGAAGACATTAATCCTCAAAAGCTGAAAGATCGTTCATGTGATAAATTAAACTGAACACTGCTTTTTAAATTGTTTTTAAATTGTTTTAACTATTTTACCCAAGGGTTGCCAACTGATTATGCCAACACTGTTATATTAACTGTCTATTGTGCATGAATAAAGACCTCGAGTGAAACGTTTTCTGCATTGTTCCATCACCTTATTGCCGCTAGCCTCTGCGGCTCAGAGAACAGATACGGCCCGTTGCTGCCATCAAGAGGGTAAAGCTTGGCAAAGCATTTCTCTTGGATGTGGCTGTGGAATATAAACCTTTTGAAAAAAGAAAAAATATTACAATCGTCGTCTTCCCAATCTCTGCAAAGTTAAGGTTTAATAATTCCAACAATTATTTGAATTAAACAATAAATGTAGTCATCCATGCATCACTTTCTATTATTTTATTTGTTGTAGCCTATAACAGCGTTTTAACTATTATATGTTTACTATTAGTATGATACAGGGTAGTATAATAAATTATTAAACGATCAGTATAGTACAAATTACTAGCTTATAATAAAAAATAACTGTCTCATAGCGTTTTAAGCATTGTTCTGCTCGACCCACATCCCATTACAGCAGGGCTATTCAACTACTTTCTAACGAGGGCAAGATGATTGAAATAGAAAATCAAAGGAAGCCAGGGGAAAAAAATACATTGAACCCTTTAACGTTGAATCTGCACAATGTTCGTACATACATGCACACCTCTGCTACATCGCTGCAGTCTTGTTTTAACTTATCCAAAAGGGGTTTCCAATACATCTGTTGCAAGAGCTTCGACTCCTCTGATCGTTGTTGTGTCGGACATGACACGAAACTATGTTCTTTTTCACCTTATCATCGGTCACTACATCTTCTAGGACAGCGAGCATGTGTTACACACGCTGAATGAGGACACTTTCCATTCAAGGTGACATGGTTTTAATATATACTGTTAATACAGCAAGAGCAAGAGTATTGGATGAACACAGGCTTCGTTGTTGACTGTTCTTCGTTCGACTGGGCGAACTTCCTTCTAAGCAAGGATTACAGCGCCGGTCACCACCGTAACACAGCCGCTACTGCCACCTACTGACGTAAAGGGATATCGTCCTAGAGCTACTTCAGGTGAGAGCAGGTGCAATTTCCACTGTTTTATAAGCGACAGCAAAGAGTTTTAAATAATATCCACCGCAAGATGGCGACCGCAAGATGGCGCCATCGGCTCACATGAACCATACCTCCACGTCTGTTCCAGCAAAGCTACGTTACACTCCTAAAATAAAAAGCTTAGCTGGAAACTGGGTTAATTTGAATCTGTTTCTTATCTAATTGCAACGAAAGTAGGCCCATCACCCCGTCTCTTTCTGTGTCGAGGTGGTTTTCCAAACCGTTGGGGTATATAGTATGAATGACACGACGAAATGAGACCAAAAGAATAAGAAAAAAAGGCTGTAGGCTTACAATAGAGTGAATTGGCACTGAGATCGGAAAGCTAGTCTTTATCTAGCTAGTAAGCAGAGTTAATCCTCTTTTTCACTGAGCAGCTGGCAGCTGACTCAATAACAATCAAAAGAACAACTGCAGGCAAAGATCCATTTCTTCCTGTTTGGTATTCACACTTCATATCTCGCTGAATGTAGACCTAGCAGAAGTCAAGCAACAGTCAGCGCTTCCACCAGAGAGAGTTCTAACGCTGATATAAAAATGCAGAAACCGATTTCAGTGCCTTTCAAGAAGCGTTTTTCCACCTCAAGTAACATCATTTACATCATATGTTTGAGTAGTTAAACTTGATTAAGCCATACTTCTGTAATATAAACTCAAAGTAACAGTGAAAGGTAGTGATTGTGTGGATTGGTTTTTCGAAATCCACTTTGGCGTTATCGCTTCCTGGGGAGGTTATAAACTGCGATGCAACTCTGCCTGCAACTCACCACCACCACCATCACCAGAATATTATTTTTCTTCATAAGTCCATATGATAATAAGGTTTACTGCTCCCGTTGAGCTGCCTCCTCTAACAGCTCGGTGTATTTCCACCACTGCACTTCGCTACACCCACTAATTCCCAGCAGTCTATATTCGTAGTATTTACATAGGCTAATTATAATACCATAAATACTCAGTGTGTTATTAGTTCCTTGCACGACGCAAAGTGATAAACAAAACAAGGGAACTTCAGAGCCACATTTGAGTTGGTTTAGCTAGCTAGAAATTAATGCCTGAAAAACATTCTGTATTATAACATTTACAAATAGGCCCACAGGTACTAGACTGCATGAGCAAATGGGGTTTTGTAAACTGCCATCATAACACTTTGCCACACAGATATCTCAAGAGGAATGAGTCTATTGACAGCATAACAGACCGGACCAGTGGATAACAACCGCATTGAATGCTAGCTATGCTAGCTAACCATAGCCGTGCATCAGAAGCTTTGGTATTTGGTTTCATTGTTTACCATTTTCTATTGGCTATAACAGGCACGTTCAGAAAATCGACAGATACATTAAGGAGCAGGTAGGGGGTTAGGTGGGATCTTGTTACATGATTCCTATAGGCCTACAGTTAATGGAGGACATTAGGTATCAAATCCAGAACCTTCTGGCTGGGAGTCATTTTTGACCAACTGAATTATTCAGTTGTGTTCAGTGTTTGACTTGAGCTGATGGCAAGTCAGAGGCATTACTGTCCAGTTTTTTTTTCCTGAAGAGCTTGTGAATTATTTGGCGTTTCTAATTTGCATTTAGACAATAATGAGAATGAGGCCAATCACCGTGCAGCATGTTTTTTTAATGAACCCCTAAAGTGTTTTAGAAATGATCGCAGCATTTGCGAAACAAAGTGATACACACAGAACTCACGGAAGAAAAACCCTTCCTTTCTGTCAAGTAAAAGTGTTTTGTTATCAAATGCACAGTTATTTACGAAGGCTAACTACAAAAACACAGAAGTGATAATAAATACAAAAAACCGCAAAAGTACCAACAAGACACTTATTTGAACAATGAAGTGGACCACCGATCCACCAGTTGGTCTCTACTGTACTGTATCATTGTGACCGCTCATTAGCGGGGGGTTACTGGGGTCCTTAGCATGCATGGCCAAGCCGTAGTCTGAGCTCCACCGCTACATGAGCTAACCTTGTTGACCTCACACAAGTGACACTTGCAAAGAAAAGTGTTTGATCAACTCTGACGCATGCCTGTGTTGATGTTGCACGCTGTAGCTTCCAAGGAGAGCACTTGTTGGAAGAAATCAGTCCTGTGAAACAGGGCAACCACATCCCTGGAACAGAGTCTTCCTCAAGATAAACAATGCAGTATTGATCATTATTGATATTTCACCTTCAATAAACATAGGATATTCTTAAAAACTAGGCCTACAATCTAAAGCTAAAACTGAAACTAAAACTAAAAAAACTAAACGACCATCAAAAGTAGAAACTAAACGCAAACTAGCATAACCCACAAACAGCACGTGGAATCAGATCCTCAGAATCCGCCTGTCTGACAGGTAACTTTGACAGGTGAGACAGACTAACTGCGATGGACCAGCTATTAGCTTGCGGTGTTGTTCAACAACGTAGTACAGCAATGGTCATCATGACCCCCCTGACCCCACCCACATGCACAGAGACTCTGTGACGGTCCTGTTGAGATGAGTGACATCAGTATGAGGGGGAGAGGGGGAGAGGGAAAGAGAGAGAGAGAGAGAGAGAGAGAGAGAGAGAAAGAGATAGAGGATAACTGCTGCCTTCCACACCTTTATTTCACACTCTCTGTCATGCGCGTGCATGTTTCCAGTGTGTTTCCACGCACCCATGCACTTGTTTGCACACACACACACACACACACACACACACACCTGTCTTCACATGCAGAACGCAGTGTTTTGACACAAAGCGTCTACTTGTAGTCATCACCGCAGATGACGATGCAGCTCAAGCGATGCTCAGATGACAGATATGTTATGTTCCTTCCTCAGATCCTACTCTTATTAAACAACAAAACATAGCAGCAATATTAGTTTTTTGAGTGGTTGCCGTGGTGATGTACTGGGCCAGGATCCCAGCAAGTGGGTGGTTGGGTTTTATATCAAAACACCAACATGCTACTACAACACTGCACCCCCATTTTGTTTTGTTATTTCAACACCTCTGATTTCCCCTTAAGTTTAAGGCCAGATCATTCTTCTCATTTGAACTCACGGGCGTTACTGTGAGGCGGCACAAACACAGGTGCTGTGATGCTACGATTCAGGTAGTAAACTGTTTAATGTGATAAAGAGAAGCACCCGAAGCCTTGAGTTGCCTGGCAACCGCTTCCCACATTCAGTGTGAGGTTAGCCTTCATATCATTGCAGTTAAAAACTCACCGGCAGGATAAAGTCTTAAGTTATCTATCCAGACATGGGAAGGCACTGGAAATGAGAATGAGAACAATAGAGGGAGAACTTTAAAGAAACCTTGAGAAGGAACGCAGAGCGAGGGCTGCCTCCTTCCAGGGATGGTCAGGCGCACAACACAGGCCTACATCATGGTTCTAGCATCAGCAGCTAGTTTTCCAAGGTGATGGACCACAGGGAACCGGATGATATAACAACTACGAGACAGTTTTGTTTTGTTTGCATAGACGACTTTCGAACCCCGGCAAATATAATAGACTCTATTATGACACAACCTGCCAACCACTGCCTGTGATTACGTTTCATTACAGGGACACCATCTGGATACCCAACAGCTGTGCAACTGGCTGTGTTGCTTGTCCTAAAGTTAGCCATTTTGTTTCATGTAAAGACAATACTTGGATTCCCTCAAATTGTGGGTATGAAGCGTCTGAGGCATAGTAATTATGATTATCGTGCTCATCGCAATCGCTTCCGACGCCACCTACACACACACACAGTGGAGCTGCTACGCAATTATCCACCAATGGTTTGAAGGAACGAAGGGGGAAACAAACCACAGCATTTAGTACAGGTTTAGTCGGTACGAACATGTCAAGGAGCTCCATCTGCGGATGAGTAGGCAGACATGACACCTGGCTGGGGTGATTCAGGAAGTCGATGATGAAGACGAAGATGGTGATGATGATGATGATGATGATGATGGTGTGATGATGATGATGGTGGAGGTGATGCTGATGGTGATGGTGATGGTGATGATGATGATGATGATGACGGCGATGATGATGACGATGATGATGAGTATGTGGTGGTGCTGATATTATCAAAAAGTAAAAAAAGTACTGAAAAAAACTAAAGCAAATCTCAATTTGTCTTTTTTTTTGGTTAGAGGTATTTTAGCACAACCTAATTTAAAATGTTAAAAAAGTTGAAATCTCTACCTGCCTCAGGTGGTCAATTAAACTCACCAAAGCAAACACACAATGTGACATAAATAATATAATAAAGAAATATTTTGGTTCATGACGTTGGGATGACTAGTACCTGAAATATGCATAACAGCTAAAGGAAAGACAGGGATGCAATGATTCAGTTTGATTCAGTGAATTAAATCTGTGGAAAACACAGTAATTCTCTTCAATGGGTCGTTAAATGTTAGTTTCCGCGGCAACCGCACCACTGCTCGTTTTAATTATCTTGCACCTGTTTCTATTATTGCAGCCCCGCTAACTGTCATGAGGAGTTTTTTTTTAAATGACCACTTCTTCGAATAAGACAAATTATGTTTACGAATAAAAAACTAAATTAGCTTGTTGATATATACTATGAATGCATTCGGTACGTTCTATAAGAAATATCCGACGATGTGGTGCAACGTGATCACGGGTTTTTGCGAGTTATTAATGTGTTTGTATGTATGTGCACAAATTTACCCACACACGTATTCAACCCTATAATCATATCTATTACAGCAAGATGATGAGTTACAATCGAAATGCAGTGTAAGTTGCTTTGTGGCTAAATAGTGAATAGAAATATTTATGTGCTGTGTTGGACAGATATTACTGGCTGTCCCTGCTCCGAACAACAAGATGATTAGTTATGTCTCTGCTAGTTAAAAACGTGCCACTCTCTGGACTAATCAGAGATTTTTAAAAGCAGTTTAAATCAGAAAAAGTCAAAATGGAATAGTAATGATAATACATAAAAAATGCTTTTAAAGGGAGGGAGGGAGAGGATAACAGAGAGAGAGAAGAAAAAGAGATAGAGAGGCAGGATGCTTTGGTGCTGAGTCACTCCTCTCTCTGACTTCCACTCTGATTTGAAGACACAGAAGTCAAAGTGTACATGCTCTTAGCTAAACGTCAATAATCCATTTTCTTCTACTGCAATAGTCTCACTGAGTACTTTTGGGTTCCTTGTTGTTTCTCCTTTTATTTCTTTTCACATTTGACATTTAGCTTTGGCTACCGTTAGCCCAACCCAAAAAATAAATCAATTTTTTTGATAAATAGATCATATTGAAAAAAATGAATGAATAAATTCAGAAATTCTAAAACATTATTTAGCAATACGCCTGTTGCTATACAACCCTAAACAAGAGTCTGTCCACAAGGGACGAGTGTGAAACAATCTCTTTCTCACAATCGAGCAAAACAAAAACCAAACGCTACATCATCCTACATCCTTCTATCTGCACGACTATAGTCGTGCTAATTGTATGACTTCATCATTGTACTTATTTGCGTTGGCCTCGTAGGGCCAATTACACACACACACGAGTGCAGAGTTCAGACGCCAAGGGTCCAACCCTATGCCCTTACACACAATTAATGCTTGCAAATGTTCTTGAATAGTTCTCTC
>OMNS01080108.1:0-10236 GCA_900303225.1 Laemonema laureysi
TCTCTCTCACCTCTCTGCTATATACCAACACACTGCCTGTCTCTCTCTCTCTCACCTCTCTGCTACACACCAACACACTGTCTCTCTCTCTCTCACCTCTCTGCTATGCACCAACACACTCTCTCTCTCCCTCTCTCTCATCAGCACCTGAAGTAGGAACCTCCAGATGACCTACACATCCACACCTGTAACACACACACCTGTGTGTGTACACACACACACACACACACACACCTGACCCTAGATATACATAGCGTGTGTGTGTGTGTGTGTGTGTGTGTGTGTGTGTGTGTGTGTGTGTGTGTCTTTATATGCTGGTCCTAATCTCTGATGTAGCACATCTCTATTTACAATAGCTGGATTAAGACACTTAATCTGTTGAATAGTCAAATATCAAGTGAAACAGAAACGAATCATCTGTTGACATTAATAGACGTGAACAGTTCATGTGTTGACATACGTCTCTCTATAAACTTATATATGTCTATATCTTTCTCTCTCCCTCTCTCACACTCGCTCTCTCTGTCTCTCTCCCTCTCTAGACATGTTGCAAGTCTGTTTTTCTTGTCTTCTCCACAAGATAAACTTTGCTTTGTCTTTCTTCAATGAACCAATGAGCTGCTTTGTAGACAGTTAGAGAGTTACACTGATTCCCACGCACACAGTATGTATTTATGTATGTATGTATGTATGTATGCATGCCATACTGTGGGCATACATACATACATATATGATATATTCAGCAGCCATTTCTTTGATCATGTATTTCATTCCTAACTTATATCACCATTTGTCCCCAACACGGTCCCATCTCCATTTGAGAAGGTTTGTTTGGAAGTCACTTCAAAGCTACCAGCATGCTAGCATGGTTGTCTGAAAGCCCGGATGGTCTTCATGCCTACGTGACGTGACTCTGTGTCCTCACTGTGATGAACTCAGCTGATTAAACAGAAGATGGATGAGATAGAAGCAATGTAAGAACAGGAACGATACGAGTAGAACAGATGAGCAGATTAAAAGGAAACAGGTCTGACTAGTTTGGATCAACATAAACAACTTCCAAAGGACAACTTCTTCACCATTTGAATCCCATTAAATGATCACTTTTGTTTGTTATACTACATGTTGTTTTATCATTGCTGTATGTCATGGTGTCTATTCGTTTTCTGCTCAGTGTGATGTATTTTTTCATGTGGTTCTATATTTTGTATTTATCCCTTGAAATTCATATCTTTGCAAGTCAGGGATGTTAAATAGGCAAGACACTGCCTCCCTCTTCACCACATCTTCTCTAGATTAGATCTTTGGCTGCAGCAGAAAGATAACATCACATGAGATAACATCTCTGCCTGGACAGATATGGAGAAGAATATTTTAGCAGTGCAATCAGCATGACTCACTGATAACGACTTGACGAAGTCAAGGAAATGTCATGTGTTCCACTAGGAACTCTCCTATATCTTGTGTTCCACTAGGAACTCTCCTATATCTTGTGTTCCACTAGGAACTCTCCTATATCTTGTGTTCCACTAGGAACTCTCCTATATCTTGTGTTCCACTAGGAACTCTCCTATATCTTGTGTTCCACTAGGAACTCTCCTATATCTTGTGTTCCACTAGGAACTCTCCTATATCTTGTGTTCCACTAGGAACTCTCCTATATCTTGTATTCCACTATTTTTTCATACATCTCTTGATTTCCCACTGTTTTCTTTATGCCTCTCTCCTCTTTCTCTTGTCTCTTCTGTTTTTGATCAACACCCACATAGAATCCATGAACACCAAGCAACATCTGGGTGGAGAAGATCGGAGACAGAGGTGAAGAAGAATGGCAGCAGAGTGGGAAATAGGGGGTTGAGGGACTTTGTTTGAAAAGGTATCTGATGTCACTGGATAGAAAGATTTATTTAGTGGTGAAGAGAATGTAAAGGAAGACATGATTTGCGTGTAAGAAAGCAGAGCTGGAGCGATGGTGATCGGGACACCTTTCAACAGACTCCACAGATAAGAAGATGTTTGGTAAGAGGATCAGCCAGCTGCTCCCCCAGCTTACACCAGCAGACCCTTCAAGATTAGCTAATGGACCAACTTCAGCTATTTGTAGTTTTGGTTACTTCTAATTTAACAAAATTGACATGTCTGCATATATGTTTAACAATGATTGGGACTGCTTGGCAGAAATATGCATATATACACATAGTATAGGTAGCAAATTCATATACAGTCTTTGTGAACGTTACTTTGCTGTTGGTTGTATATGTTTGAATGGAATAATACTGTATATATTGTAACGTGCATTGTCAATTGTATTGTAGTTACTAGTTAAAATGTTAGTCAACTAGTTAAAAGCTAGTTAAAATGGTTCAATTAGTTAAAAGTCTCCAATGAATTACATGACATAAGTTATGTAATATAACCTAATTCTCAGGTTGTAATACGGAATATATAATAATGTATCATAAAGTAATAATAATACAATAATGTACCGAATGCTTGTAATATAATGACAGTAGTGCTGTCACTGAATTTTTGAAATACCTACCAAAAAGTAACTCAAAGACATGAATATGGACTTCCAGAGCGTCTAGAGACAACACAAGACGAGCGAGACGAGGAGATGAGAGGCGTGGAGAGGAATTGAGAAGAAGAAGCTTCAAGAAGGTTCACTGGCCGGTCGCAGTGCTTCATGTCTGGACACGTTCTTGTCAAAACAACATTTATTACTCACAGACAGTCTACTACATCCTACCTTTGATCATGTACATGACTACTCAAAATGAGCCATGACAAGAGTTCTGTCTGATGAAAGAGCCCAAGAGACTCGGTTTGAGGAGCCCAGTTCAGATAACTATATTTATTCACTTTAAACATGAAAAGTATACCCATGTGTCAGGTAGGTTAGCCATCTCTTTAATGCTGGTGGAAGGGTTGAGTTGAAACCTATTTAAACTATAAAATCGTTTAAATAGATTCCAAAAATATTTAGAAGAAACATTTGTGTCCAATATTTGTTTATCTTCATGACTTCTCCAGGGTCAGCTAACAACCCTGTTGGAATGATGAGACCCACGGAGGAACCGTGGGTCTATTACCCTACCAAGGGGTTGGTAGGGTAATAGTAGGACTAATAGAAAGGTTAATAGGGTCAATAGGGCTCATTATAATATAATCTCTTTTATCCAGATGGGTCATTATTCCTTATCATTATATTACTTTGTCCTTGTCACCTTCATGTCTGCATGCTTTTATCTCCTCCAGGTTTTCAAAGTTTGTACTTGAAGTGTCCAGTTTTAGTTTGGGTTTACTAGCTATGGCTCCTGTTAGTTGGTAGTAAATAATACCCAGATAGACCCTGAACTATATGCTCATACAAGGCAGAAACATTTCAGACATGTGGAACAGTATGGGATAGTAAAACAGTTTGAATGTGTTCTTGGGAGAATTCAACTTCATGTTGGTCCATTTCAGTCATAAATTCCATAATCCAGTTCTTAGTTCACTCGGACAGTCTTAGACTCCAAAATCCAGTTTTTAGTTTACTCTGACAGTCTTAGACTCCAAAATCCAGTTCTTAGTTTACTCGGACTGGGCTCCCTATTCTAGAAATAACGTCCATAAAGCCATCAATGATCAGGAAGGCAAGCACGCTTTTTGTAAAGCTTTGAAATGTATTTGTTGTTACTGTATTACTATACAGCAGAAGTTATTACTGTACTACTATCTAGTAGTAGCAGTAGTAGCAGTAGTAGCAGTAGTAGTAGTAGTAGTAGCAGTAGTAGCAGTAGTAGCAGTAGTAGTAGTAGTAGTAGCAGTAGTAGTAGTAGTAGTAGTAGTAGTAGTAGTAGTAGTAGTAGCAGTAGCAGTAGCAGTAGCAGTAGTAATAGTATTGGTAGTAGTAGTAGTAGTAGTAGTACTAGTATTAGTAGCAGTAGTAGTCAACACTATCATCTTTGTGGTTAGTAGAAGTATTCAGAATATCAGTAGTAGTAGTAGTATAAATTAGATTCATGCTGTTCAATATTCATCGTAACGGAACGTGTTGCCATAGGGACAGCGGTAGTCAAAGCTTTCAGGCCGCTCTGTCTTGGTGTGGAGGGGGTCAGGTTGGAAGGAGAGGGACTTAATAACACCTCCTGACTCTTCTGTTACTTTAACCTCTGTGGAGTAGGAAGAGGAGTCTTCAGGAAGAGAAGAGCAGCCCAGCTGGGGTTTGGCTGGAGGACAGGACTGGTAGCCTGGCAGAGATGTGGGCGGCTTGGGGCAGGGTTGGTAGGACACCTGGATGGTGAGTGGATAAGAAAGTCAGAAAACACTGGACAAGGGCAACATATGAGAGCAGTAAAATGTTGTTTGTTATTTATTTTATTGTAACATGAATGTTGTTATTATTCACCAGACGTCCTTTCTGGGGTTGTAAGTGTGCTTAGCCCACGGCATGAATGTCAGGGTTAGGATTAGGGTCAGGGTAGGGCTTAACAGGGAATTAGGGTTAGGGGCAGGGTAGGGCTTAACAGGGAATTAGGGTTAGGGGCAGGGTAGGGCTTAGCAGGGAATTAGGGTTAGGGGCAGGGTAGAGCTTAGCAGGGAATTAGGGTTAGGGGCAGGGTAGGGCTTAGCAGGGAATTTGGGTTAGGGTAGGGCTTAGTAGGGAATTAGGGTTAGGGTAGGGCTTAGCAGGGAATTAGGGTTAGGGGCAGGGTAGGGCTTAGCAGGGAATTAGGGTTAGGGCAGGGTAGGGCTTAGCAGGGAATTAGGGGCAGGGTAAGGCTTAGCAGGGAATTAGGGTTAGGGCAGGGTAGGGCTTAGCAGGGAATTAGGGGCAGGGTAGGGCTTAGCAGGGAATTAGGGGCAGGGTAGGGCTTAGCAGGGAATTAGGGGCAGGGTAGGGCTTAGCAGGGAATTAGGGGCAGGGTAGGGCTTAGCAGGGAATTCCTATTCATGAAAGAAGCATAAACCTCTTTCCTGGCAATAGATCTGTCTCAGATTTTCTGATTGATTCACTGATTCACTGTCAGGTTTGTTGGGAGTAGAAACGTTCTCAGTGTTCACATGCTTAAAGATACTCGGCCTCTGCAATATGATTAAACAATATAAGAATATATGTAAGATATGTAATACAGGATCAACAGTCTAATGGGAACAGGGCGTCTCAGTTTCATTCACCCTAACCCTGTATTCACCAGCTGATACACCAGCTGCTACACCACCTGCTAGGCTCAGAGAACAAACTGCATATTATCATTTTCATTGGTAGTGGCCGAGTCAAACCATGCTGCGTTGATTTGCGTTTCCATTACCAGTTTAAATGGGCTGAGTTGTGCCGAGTCGCGCCTGACCCGGCTCACAGCGATGTGACGGTGAACTAAAGACAGATCACCGGTATGAGTCCCGTGTGTCTAGTGGTGAACTAAAGACCGACCACCGGTATGAGTCCCGTGTGTCTAGCGGTCTATTAGAAGCCAGGGGTAGTTCTACCAATTATATATTATTGCATAATCTGTAGCAGCCCAAATTAAAATGAAATGATTAAAACAACAGCATCTAATTCTAGATATGAATCTAACTTCTGTAAGGGATCTGTAAGCACATAACTGGCTAACAGCAAACACAAACTAGGCCAGCAGTAGTAAACTTCTCCCAGTCGGAAGAGAAGCTAGAACATCAACAAGGTGTAGACTGACTACTGTAGGAATACACATTTTAAAATACCCTTTTAGTTTCTAGCTTCTCCCCCCAGAAGTTCTGCTATAGCAGATTAGACCCCAATGAGCATCAAGCTTTGTTGTGAATCTTCCAGTTGACTCAATATTCATGGCAGATAAAGTGAGAGTAAATTGCTGTCTAAATATAAACTTTATAACATTATCATATTATAATTATTGATAACATTATCTGGAATAGTAGCACATCAGCTAAGTAAGCCACATAGCTCAAACATAACATCTTATATATATAACAAGTATATAACAACAACAACAACAACAATAATAATAACAACAGTACATACTAGCATGTTGTAGTGGATTTCTAGAGTCCTGCTACCTTGGTTGTCGTGGTGATGATAGTTTGCAGGGCTGCCGGGGAGCCAGGTGTGTTGCTAGGGTAACGGCAGGGGTATTCTGGGGTGTAATAATGGTTCTCTCCATAGGGGGCTGCATTCTTCAATAAATCCCTCCAGCCCTTGGTGCTCTGGGGGTCATATGAGGAAGAGGAGGAGGAAGAGGAGCCCAGGACTGGAGCCACCCTGCAGTAAGATTCAATACATCATGAACACACGCATAACACATGGTTAACACATACTTAACACATGATTAACACATGATTAACACATGGTTAACACATGAGTAGTGAGTAGTGCACCCTCTGTGGGATAGTCCTGTTTGTCCTGTCCTGATTGTCAAGATGAATCAGTCCAAAGATCGTCCAAATGGGACCACAGGGGGTGCTACAGTTATGATGAATACTGCACCTTTAATACAGCCATCTCACAGATTGTGTCATCAAAAGGCAATCATTTGATGCCTTATGTTGCGTCTCCTCATAGCCTGCAAATAGTCTGGAGACCAATTGTTTTTATCCATTACAATTTCCGCAATGTGGAATGATGTCAAAAACCTTATTTTACTATTTACTTTTTGACCACTTGTTTGCTTTGTTGGATTCGTTGGAGCTCTGTAATCTCGATAATCTCTGTAATCTCTGTAATCCTAGTTTTCACCAGACTGCCACAATGGATCACAGTGGATGGGAGTTGCCAGTTTGCAATGGATGGCCAGTTGGGCTCTGCACCCCATTTTAAACATAAAATGATGTCACTGATTCAGTTGTACCCTACATGGACCCTGTTTTTTTCCATTAAAAACAGTGTGACAGCCAGAGAAAATGAAAAAACGTGGGGAAAATGCTCACTTCTACAAAAATATACAGATTTTCCAGTGCCATTGGGCAGTGAAAACAAACAGGGCAACATGGTATGACCATATGGTAACCCTAACCCTAACCCTAACCCTAACCCTAACCCTAACCCGCTTTACACCACATACCTGTCAGTGATGTCCTGTATCGCTAGTTCAAGGCAATGGTTGAGTACTTCCAGCAGTTGGGCGCTTGGGCCTCAGCGGTAGGGTCACAGTTTCCACTACGGGTCTACAACTATAACTGTGTGCTCGACACCAGTTATGCTGCTTGTAGCTGTATTTTGTATTTGATTAAATTTAAATATTAACTGTACTGTAGTGTTCTTGTGGTTTTGTTTATTGTTTGTTTTTCTGTTTGGGTGTCATGTTTGTGTGTGTTTATCTGTTTATAGTTTGTACAAAATAATATACGCACTGTTATATTTGCACACGTTTCAACATTGTGATATTAGTCTTAGGTCACAGACCAAGTGGTCTGTGGTCGGTGGGGTTAGGGTTAGGGTTATGTCTGGTAGGTTGGGGTTATATTGGGAGATTATATTAGGTAGGGTTAGCGTTGGGTTAGGTGGGGTTATATTAGGTAGGGTTATGGTTAAGGGTAGACTGAGTTAGGGTTAAGGGTTGAAGTTAAGGGTTGAAGTGAAGGGTAAGGGTTGAGGGTTGAGGATAAGGATTAGGGTTAAGGGTTGAGGTTAAAGGCTGAGGTTAAGGATTAGGGTTAAGATTAAGGATTAGGGTTAAGTGTTGAGGTTAAAGATCAGGGTTAAGGTTGTGGTTAAGGTTAACTCAGTCTACCCGAGTCCAAAACAAGGTGAAAATAGAACACTGACCTGGGATCACAGAGATCAGAGCTGTGATTGGCTGCCGGGTCTCTATGGAGTGGGGCTGGATAAGTTCCAGAGGCCAGGTAGCCGGGGAACTCATAGCCACACCCTGGCCGAGGCATATAAAGTCTTGGATTGGTTGATTTTTGCAAGGTGGGTGGTGCCTCTCCCAGAGCATTGTGGGAATTGTAGTAAGGTTCTGTGCTCTGGAATGAAGGATAGTGCTGCGACTGAAGTGGGAAGTTTGACTCGGCAATAAAGGACAAGCGATCTGGAGCTTCAACACAGGACAGCAACGCTGGACCCAAACACTGGGAAACAAACACAATGACATGAATAATAAGGGTTAGGGTTCAAGTTAGGGTTAGGGTGGAAGTTAGGGTGGAAGTTAGGAAGCTACTAAAGTCCACAAGGGTTATTGGCTGGCTTGAATAATGAAGTCTAAAGAAGTGCTTTTAATTACATTAAAAAGATGAGCAGCAGCAGCAAGGTTAGGGTTACAAAGATACTTTACATGTTGAAAAAGCAATGGTCAGATGAATCATTGAACATATCATTCACTAGACGACTATTTAGTCATCCAAAGTGGTTTCCAGTAAATTGCTATCAGTGATGGGCATTCCAGCTCTTGTTTAGTGAGCCGGATCATTTGGCTCAGCTCACCAATAAGAGCCGGCTCCCAAACTGTGTTAATATTGCTTGTTTAGGGCCCATTTAATGTGATGATGAATAATAGTTGTATGCTATGCAATGCTAGCATGCTACCAAGTGTAACCGGCTGGCTAGCATGCTACCAAGTGTAACAAACTGGATAGCATGCTACCAAGTGTAACAAACTGGATAGCATGCTACCAAGTGTAACAGACTGGATAGCATGCTACCAAGTGTAACAAACTGGATAGCATGCTACCAAGTGTAACAAACTGGATAGCATGCTACCAAGTGTAACAAACTGGATAGCATGCTACCAAGTGTAACAAACTGGATAGCATGCTACCAAGTGTAACAAACTGGATAGCATGCTACCAAGTGTAACAAACGGAATATCATGCTACCAAGTGTAACGGCATGGACAGGATGCTACATGCTAGCACAATACCTGTCTTTTCTGTGTGAACGGAGAGCTGACTCTTCTCTTCACAGAACTCCGTCTGGCCTCTGTTTCTGACTTGGACTCTGGTCTAGGATGGTCATGGACTCCTTTTGCCTGCAGTAATTGTCAGAATATAAATTAGTATTAGTTTATATTAGTATAGTAAGTTAAAACATAGTTAAGTTAAAAGTAATATTTTTATATTTTAACCACTATGTATCGCACCTAGCATCACAATATTTCCTGTTTCTCTTTCAGTACATCCTACTGAAACGGGAGCTGTGTACACGATCCATCGCTGAACCATGCATTACCTAGTGTTGCTGTAAAGGCCTACAGAACATTGAACTGTGCATTCTGTTATGTATGTTTAGAACCGTGCTAGTAAACAGTTTAGCTACTTTAGCAACAAAACAACCAGTTAGAAAAAGTTACTCATGCATCACAACAATGCCATATGGCATCAGCATTTAGTTTTTGGGATTGCTTTAATGCTAACCCTCACCCTAACCCTAACCCTAACCCTAACCCTCACCCTAACCCAGGGGTCGGCAACCAAAATGTTGAAAGAGCCATATTGGACCAAAAAAACAAAAAACAAATCTGTCTGGAGCCGCAAAAAATTAAAAGCCTTATATAAGCCTTATAATGAAGGCAACACATATTTATTCTACACATTTTTACAGCATTGGAAAACGTTAAGAATGTTTGTGTCATGTCCTCCTACAGAAACCATATGAAAACAAAAAATATATTTTCCCCCCCCATCTTTTTCCATTTTCATACATTTTTGAAAAAGCTCCAGGGAGCCACTAGGGCGGCGCTAAAGAGCCGCGGGTTGCCGACCCCTGCCCTAACCTAACCCTAACCCTTTAGTGCTAACCCTAACCCTAACCCTCTAACCCTAACCCAAACCCAATAACCTAAACCAATAACCCTAACCCTAACCCTCTAACCCTAACCCTTTAGTGCTAACCCTAACCCTAAGCCTAACCTACAGGAGTAAGGGTTAGGGTTAGAGGGTTAGGGGTTCCTTCTGTGATTAATAAAGTTCTACCTTACTATTGTCATCTTACTCCTGAGGGGTGATGTGAACAAGACACCTAACCTGGAAGAAGATGGCAGCTCCATCAACTCTCCAGAAGTTGGTGACAGGGTAGCCACTGTGACCTCGACACGGAAGCAACTCCAGACTGCTGCTACAGCTGGGACACGGCTTCTCTGGACACACACAGACACACACACACATACACACACAAACACAGACACACAGATACACAGACACACAGACACAGAGACACACAGACACACACACACACACACAGACATACAGAGAGAGAGACATACACACATAGACACAGGGACACAGAGACACACACACACACACACACACACACACAAA
>OMNS01080110.1:0-15217 GCA_900303225.1 Laemonema laureysi
TAGACACAGACACACACACACACACACACACACACACACAGCACACACAACACACACACACACACACACATACACACACACAGAATCAGACAAACATAGACACACCAATGCCGGACTACTGCTTATTCACAATCCTCCCTTAGATGGACAGACACACACATGCATACCAACTATCACACACACACACACAAACATATGCACATGCACGCACGCACAAACACAATTAATGTATTCTGTTCTGCAGGATCGTACCAAATGTCAGGTCTCTCACCTCTAGTCACCTCTCTGAATCTCAAGTTTCAACCATTTATATCCAAGTTGCTGAATCACCCATACGATCAGCAGTCCCCAGCAGTGCCTTTGACGGTTAGCCATAAATATGATTTTAATAAGACCTTTATCGTCTGCCTGCCTGCCACACACACACACACACACACACACACACTGTTATGACCCTTGGTCATATTTTGTAGTTCTTCGTGTTGCTGCCCCTCCCTCTGTTCTCTGCGTGTCATTGTTTTTGTGCTGATTGATTTAGTTAATTGATCGTTGTGTCTCATTGGTTGTGTGTGTGTGGGGGTGTGGTCCCTGCCGATTGGCTTGCCAGGTGGCAGCTGTAGGTTTAAAGATCAAGAGTGGACCACACACACACACACACAGGTTGCCACCTCCGTCTCAGCAACATTGTGTGTCTTTAGTTTAGTTGGCTTTGTGTTATGTTGTATCTTCTGTTCGTTTTACTTTTCATGCGTTCTTAAAGGCCTTTGAAGCTGAAGTGGAAGTGGACACTTCCCGGTTGTAGGCTGCCCCTAACAACACACACGCACACACAAACACACCCGGATACAATGTGTGCGTGAGTGTGTCTTAATGTAATACACACACACACACACACACACACACACACACACACACACTACTGAATACCTCTCACACATGCTACTGTAAATTAAACCTCTCACACTCACTGGTGAAAACCTCATCACATACTTGTGAAAATTAAACCCTACACACATACACTTCTGAAAACTGCTTACACACTCCTAGAAACCTCTCACATATACGACTGAAATCTCCCACATACTCTACTGAAACCCTTTGAGTTGAGTTAAAAAACCACAAGAAGTCATAATACAGGCAAACAATTGTAGTTCGTTCGTTCGGCACACTGATGTCTGCTCAACAGCCTGCAAGTAGCCCAACCGAAGCAGTGGCGTTACTTAACAATATATCGGCCTCGGCAGAGACCATCAGAAGCCTATCAAGTGCGACAACAATCAGGCAACAACCGGTCATTGCAACTCCCAAGTTTGGACACGCTGGACAATCACCCAGCATCACTCCCTCCATCCCGCCCGCGTGGGAGTGAGCTGCTGCTCTTCCAGCTGCAGCTCCAGTCCGGAGAGAACGTGCTCCACGTTACCAAGCGCAGCAATGCTTCGGCACGTGGACATCAGGCAAGGAGGAGAAAAAGGTCATTATGAATAGTCAAGAGTTTGAAATTATCTTTCATATTGGCGTCCCACATAATACTGATAATAATGATAATGTTACACTTAACTTAGGGCAGAACAGGGAGCTTTCGCCACCCGGTTCTGCTATGAGCCCAAGCACACCGACTGCTGACCGTGGTCTTTTCAGCATTCGTCTGTCTCCAGAAGGGAGCAACAAGAGAGCTGCTGAGGAGATGGTCGTTACCTTCTGGAGAGACCATCTCCAGGACGCAGAAGGTAATTGACAGTTTAGTGTACAAGTAAACTGATGCATGTATTTCTATTTTAGTATTATTATTTTGTAATTATTTATTTACATTTATTTATTTTTTCTTTCCAAAACATACCTGTGTAACAAAACCTTATAGGTTAAACTCACGTATTCTCTTGGTTGTAGTATCATTATCACATAGAACCTTGAGATTGTTAAAATATGAAAGCTGTGTTATGAATTCATTGCTCTAATTCAATTTTTTTACACTTTAGTTTTGAGAAGAAAATACTCTGATGTTACAGCTAGAGATGTTTCATATCCACATTAATTGGACCAACTACCACTTATAATATTTTTTCTGTTTTGTATAGGAGAAGAAGAAGGAGGGCCATCCAAACTACAGAAAATATTGGCTTTTGCAACTGGAGCATCTGTGGTACCACCCATCAGCTTCCCTCTACGCCAATGTTCCCTATGGCCAACACACGTGTTAACTGCATCAAGTTACCACTCCATGTGTCATACCAGCTGTTCAAGGAGACGTTTGACTTTGCATTAGGAAACACATATGGGCTTGGTAGGGCATGAACATCAAATCATGCTCTGTATGCGTTTCTCGGTGTCTCACTTTCTCTGCTTGTCTCGGTTTGTGCGTCTTTGGAAAGAGTTAAAAAGGACAGTTGTTACCTTGCGTTCACACCAAAAGCGTTACTCTAGTGAGTTTGATCTCAGGATTACTTGCCATTTACTCACGTGAGTATACGCAACAATATTCGCAACCCGCGCTATTCGCCCTTGTCTTCAGGAGAGGAGGGGGTGTCCTCGTGTCTACAACAACATTACTTCTGGCATTCCTTTCCGTCATTTACCATGAACGGTTTTCAGTCGGGTCTCTATAGGTTTTGAGTGTAGTGTTGCACAGCGACGGATGCCCGCAAAACGCCACAATCAAACTATCAATGAAAAAAATTTTTTTTTTAAAAACTATCAAACTATCCTCCAATTCTCTTCTGATTCAACATCATGATGTCATGACATCAGGATGAAAGCCTATCAGTGTTGAGATTCTCCACACTTCACTGACGACACGTCTGTGGGCAGCCGCTGCTCTACATCAGGTGAATTTTCCGCTCACATTGAAAAATGTTAACGTGGGCGCTTCAATCGCGTCGCCCGGCATGACATTGCGTCTATGCCAGTGGTTCTTAACCTTATTGGAGGTACTGAACCCTGCAAGCATCATCAGTGCATTCACCGAACCCTTCGGGTTTCGGTGCTAGTGATTGCTAGTGTGAACCTGTGTGTGTCTTGACCCCTGCCGAACCCCTGAGACTGACTCAACGAACCCCTGGGGTTCGATCGAATCCAGGTTAAGAACCACTGGTCTATGCATTGACTTTGTATGTAATCTGGTCGTGCGAAAATGTACATCACTTTTGGTGTGAACGTGGATTTAGTTGCATTTCTGAATGCCCAATTTCCCTTAAAATTACATTGCCTTGTCTGCAATACAGTTTGCAATCATTAGAGAATATTGAGTCATGATGTATTTCATATGTCCACCACAATTCAACGGACTCAGTCAACCTATGTATTATTATTTTTTTTACATTTATTTATAACGGCATGTCTCGTATTCATACTGTTTCATACCAACTGTTTAGGGTACACTTTAGACAATTTGAATTTAGACAATTAAGCATGAACATATGCTCTGTATCTCTTTCTGTGTCTCACTTTATCTGTCTCTTATCTCTCTGTTGGCTCTCAGTCTTTTAGAAAAGAAGAAGAAATGCTTTGAACAAATGCTTGTTCATTTTGAACAAATGTTTGTTCATTATTGTTAACAAAACAATGTTATAACAAAACCTTAACATAACTCCCATGTTATTCACTGAAGAGAGAAGCGAAGAAAACATCTATTCCATGGTTGTCATCATCAAGTGGATTCACTTGTTGAATAATGTTTATTGTGGTCTCATTAATGGTTTACATCAATGTCTGGAATTAAAACATTCTTCTTCTTTCTTCTTCATCAATGCCATAATCGTTATCAACATCAAAAATGTAATTTATAACCGGATGGCTTCCTACGCTGTTTATGACAACTGTATGCCACAGCTGAAGATGTGTCTGCCTCCCTTGTGTGGAGAGGCCATGGTTTTTCCACTGGTTGATGAA
The DNA here is from genome assembly GCA_900303225.1 of Laemonema laureysi. Lineage (NCBI taxonomy): Eukaryota > Metazoa > Chordata > Actinopteri > Gadiformes > Moridae > Laemonema > Laemonema laureysi. Next base: position 3,889 of record OMNS01080110.1, read on the forward strand.
TTATGTTACTGCCCTTTCAATTCTTGATAAATAAACATAATGCAGACAAAATAGATGTACTTCATTCAGTGAATCCAGTATACCCTGTTCCTCCATGAAGTTAAAAATGTTCATAAAGTGTCTAGATACAACTCTATTGAGTTCTGCCCATAGTCTCAATTCTTGGTTGTGTACTGAAACACCTGTAATAACACTATGACTGTTCAATCCCCTTCTTTCCAACATTAAACACATATATTTTCCATACCGTGATCACATCTGACCCTTAAGGGCAAACCGAAGTTCTCTACTCTGCGAGATATGGACTAACTACATTAAAGAAAATATGTACTTAAAACTTGCCAACTCATATCAAAGTGTTGTTTACTTTATAGATAATACAAAACAGTTTTAGGTCAACTTACCATAATTGCTTGGGGGCCTGAACACGATAGAGGTGTCAAACTCAATTTCACTATGGGCCAAACTGGAAAATGAAAATCATCAATTTAATCGAAAAAATAAAATTAAATATCTTTGCTTACATTGTTGCATGGCCCATATAGCCTTCTTACACACAATTTGGTCAACATAGAGCCCTAAAAAAGTCAACAATAAAAGTTGCTTAGCCATCATAACATTTAGACAAGCTAAATAATTGTGTATGTAACATTCTTACCATAAAGCCGTTTCACAGGCCTGAAATATGACAACTCAATGGTTGTGTGGGACATTTTGACAAAAAAAACAAAACAGTAAAAGATCTTCAGATCATGTAGTTTACATGTCCCATACATACAGCCTAGCCTTCTGGCATGCAATCGGATGCAAAAGAAATAATAACATAAATAAACTTTGCAGTCAAGCAAAACTCACATGCAGCCTATTTCACAGACCTAAATATGACGCAGAAATGCCGGCATGCTATTTAGCCACATAGTTGGCCCTTTTCCAGCCACCAGACATCTTTTCTTTGAAGTTCACCAATTTTTGGCTTAAACTCCTGAGGTTCAGCAACTTTCAGGATCAGCGAGAGGATTTCTCTCTTCATCCCAGAAAACATTTAAGCTAGTAAGCAAACCCTGTCAAAAAATGTAGAAACACGAACTTAACTGCAAAATTCCGGGCCGAACAATATCCAAATGACTATTATGTGTCTGGCCAACAACTGTTTTGCAAGTATTCACACACAATTGACTGGAGTCGTAAAAAGGCACGACTTTTGAGAGTGCTGAATATTTACTCTAGCCTATGTTGAATGTGTCAGCAATTTAAAGAATAAAGATTAAATGGCAATTGTTTGTGTCTGTAGTTGACTTTTTAAAGGTAAAAATGGGTTAAAAAAATAAATAAACGAAACATAAAAATAAATCTGAAATAACGGAATTTGAAAAAAAAATCAACAGAATTTGAGAAAAAATAAAACGGACTCCATAAGTGTCCTCCATAATTCTAAGTGCTCTGGAGTGCTGTCCACATCAACTGCAAATGGATTTGTAAAAAGCTGAAAAAAGCTGCAAAAGTGAATTTCTGAGCTTCAAAGTCGGCAAATCTCCTGCCAAATTCTGCTTTGAGTGTCTTCAGTGTTTCCTCTCTTGGGAAATGCAGTGGTGAGCGTGAATATAATTTCCCTGCTGCATTTGGTTCTCCTGCGAACGCAGTTTTGTTCGAAAGGCTTTCACTGCATCATGCATATCCGTGATCAGCTGTTTACGTCCCTGCGGTTTCATATTCAGGGTGTTGAGACACTCCGTTATGTCATACATAAAAGCTAAGTCACATGGCCACTTTTCATCCTCAAGCTCGTTGAGGGCTTTCCCCTTCCGCACCCCTCCACCTGTTTGAAAATGTCCTAGCCTGTGATTGTTCCGTGCATTGGTTTTAAGTCCAAGAGGTCCTCAGTGACGGACAACTGTGCATCCACTCCACGGATGAAAATCGCCAGCTGAGCTGTGTCTGTTCTATCCGTACTCTCATCCTCAGCAATTTAATATGTGATAAATTATTTTGCTTTATCTTTGAGCTGGGATTGCAAATCGGCAGCTAGCTCATCCACTCAACTGGCCGTGGTATTTCTAGCAAGACTGACATTCGCAAAGGCTTGCCCTTTGTTGGGGCATACAATGTCTTTTACAGCATACAGTTTCTCGGAAAATCCCCTCTGTGAATGGTCTCCCTGATTTGGCTATTTCCTCTGCAATGATGAAACTTGTCTTCACAGCTCCATCACTGATTTGGCTTGAAGAAACATATTTGGTATAGTTGCATGCCTCTTTTCAGTTTGCCGACTTTCTGAAGCCTCGGTTCCCTGTCTATGGCTACATATCTCTGCTGGTGTGTGGTTTCAAAATTAAGACGCAAATCATACTCTTTGAAAAGCGAGATCGTCTCGATCGTCTCTTGGCAAATAAGACACACTTGGTAAAGAAGTATTCAGTCTCCCCTCTCTTGAAACTGTTTGCCTTCAGCATCAACTTCCCTTTTTTGTGCCATTCTGTGTTAGCTAGCTTGCAGTATAGTGGAGGTGTGCCCGTCTGACGTCTGTCTGTTTGGTTTGGCCCAGGCCATGCATGGAGCGCACATCACTTTGTAGACCACAGCTACAAGGCGGGCCAATATTTACCGCCGATGGGATCCACATGATGCAGGCTCTGACCCGCCAACACTGAACCCTTAAACCATGTGTTCTCAGGCTTCCAAGTACATGCTTCATCTGCATTTGGAGTGTTCTGAAGTATGTTCGTCACACCACTGTCCATGTCTTGATTTGACAATATTGCAGATCTTAATGGCTCAGCTCCCAGAGTTTGTCTGTGTCTGTATAGGATTCTTCGACTGATTCCAAAGCATGATGCAATTCTCTGCCATGTCATACCAATGGACACACAGTGAGAAATCTGTTGGGTGGCTATGCTGTATCTGGGCCGACCTGGATGGCCAGTCAAGGTTGTTGGGGGTATTTGAGTGTTTGAGTGTCACATCAGTGGATCTTCATCTGGCCTCATGCTCATGAAACAAAGTGTGAAAAATACAATGATGCTCGTAGGTTACTGACATCCCTGTTGTCATGAGCATATCCGGACCCAGCAAGAAATGCAGATAGTTTGTGTATGACCATCGAGCACAATAAAGCCTCTCCTGAACAAAATTGTTGGACTCTTCGCTTTTCAGTGACTCGATGCATTGCAGAGCACTAGTAAAAAAAAAAACATCCTCTTCATTGCCTCTCACCTCAAAAAAATTAATTTGGGACCTGAAAAACAAAGAGGATCAGATAAACATGGTGGCTGAAGTTGCAGACTGTTGTGTGTACTGTACTGGTGTGTACAAAGGATTTGGACAAATCACACAGAAGCATGTTGAGGCCATGTTGAGAGAGAGAGAGAGAGAGAAAAAGGCATTCAGCACAACTCATGACCTACCCCAGACCTCCTCGTTCCCAGGTGTCATCATATCATGAGGGAGAACGCTCGGAGGCAGATGCTTCAAATGGGCGGATAGTGGCGAAAGACAAGGAGGAGGGACTTCGGAGGAAGTTCTACATTTTAAAAAATATTTCTTCTTCATTATTGTTGCCGTTATTGTTCTTCTCTTCTCCCTCATGCTGGTTTCTGTATTAGAGTTTCACCAGGGACTATTAACAGGCATACACAGCTCACAGGAAGTAGGAGCATGGCTGACCAGATGCCATGCGATAATACTCAGCATCTGCTCCAGCTCAATCATCCTTATGCAGCTTACTTATAGCTTAAATAGCTTACTTCAGTTAGTTAGCCTAGCTGAGTGGTATACCTGTGGCCACTGTTCTGTGCCTTTTGACCAGCAAACAAACAAACAAACTTCGAAAGTTTGTTTGGAAATTCTCTTTGCCTGCATGACGGTCCTCTGAAATATGAAACGTTATTTCGCACTCAGAGGGTGTGTGTGTGTGTGTGTGTGTGCACACGTGCATGTCCTATTGCATGCTTCAAAGAGATTTGGGAAAATCCTGCAATGAGCAAAATGAGCACAGTTCACTGTTCCTGTGTGAATAAAGTGAAACGAGTTGAGTACAGCTTCCACCTAAAGCATTCACCAAATACCATACTTGCCCTAGTAACACACCCAGCATCCTAGGATTCTCATTTCAATGGAAACCTAGTCAGATAATCTCCAGGAGTTATTTTACACACATTGGCCCAATTTACAATGGGAATAGACAAGCTGTTCTCCCTGTTCTGTGAGGAAGACACACTTACTGTACACAAAGACACAATAAGAAACATGTATAAGACAGTGTCTTGCATTTACCAAGTAAAACCAGGTAACCATTTCAATATGGACACAAGTGTAATTACCCACACACGCAAGTACAGAGAGAAAGAAAAAGAGAGATAAACACAGCATCTTAAATTCAAATCCTTTCTGCCATGTTTAGAAAACCCATTCCCTTCTCAGTAAATCCTAAACAAGCTAATCCCAACATTGACAAATGCAATTTTCAGCTTAGCAGAAAAACATGCAAATTCTTGGATCCCCTCTCCCCTATGCAATGTGTGGGTGACTGCATGTGTGCAATGTGTGGATGCATTTCTGTGCATGTTAGAGTGGAGTCAAACCAGACCGATTTACAACTTCTACTAAATCCCAAATATTGTGTTTTTTTAATCTGATCGCCTCAAGACCTTATGTGTTCCTCCACACTGGGCATTTGAACATATAGATACAATTGCTGATCACCACTTTCATTGAATTTTGAGTGGTTTAGTCAACTTTGTCACACCTGTGTCACAACTTCGTCTCACTCACACACACACATACACACACACACACACTCTCTAAAATGACCGCTATCGTAAATGAATAGTAAGACTATATTATATTCATCCAGAAGATGGAAAACATCATACACACCCACATAACCACAACCCACCCCACACACAGACTGGACACATTTGGTCGCGAACACTATGGGGAGAGCAATGAACACTGGATAAAGGTTAGAGCAGAAAGAAAAAGGGAAAAAGACGCACATTGGTGGTGGTTGAGATAGATATGTTAGTCTCAGGTTAAAGATAAGTTTAAAGATAAGATAAGATAAGTAAGTATGCTAAACTAACTAAGTAACTAACTCTCTGTGCAAATCCACTGATTTAACACATTGAGGCTCCCATTTGGGGTAGTGGGAATGTGTTTTTAAAGACTTTTGTGCCGCTTTCCAATATAATCTGTGTATGTGTCCAATTAATGTTTTGTGTCACTTTTCTACGTCACCGGTTGGCGGAAGAAAGTTTGTGTGTTTGTTTAATATATAATATGTAATATGTACTGCAAAAACAGCTTGTAGTGAAAAAATACTACTTCTGCCAGGCGACAACATAGAAAAGTGATGCAAAACGTGTCATTGGTGGCCCCTATTGTAAACAAAATGTAATTGTACAGATTTTATTGGAAATTCAAAAAAACTCATCCCCACTACGCCAACGAGAGCCTCAATGTGTTAAATCGGCTGGTTGCCCCTTTAAATATAAACCCTTGCCCTAGCGATAACTAGCAAAGTACATAGAGAACATCAAGCAGAAAACTACTTTTGAAATCCACTTTTCTAAGGAATCCGTAAAAAAAATACTACTTCTCAGTCCCTCTTTTTTTCTCTCTCTCTTCGATCTACGTGTCTCTCTCGCTAAACACAAAGTTACACAGGCCTGAGCTGTATTTGCACATTCCAGTAGCAGAACAAATCCTTTTCCATCAGAAGGTGGGGACAGTTTACCTGTTTTACCGTGGAAGTTAGTGTTACCATGGGGGAGATTAGTGTTGGGTTACCAGGTTATTGTTATAAAAATAAAGACAACCACTATAGGTATAATGGGGTGGGCAATACATAACACAATACAATACATATAGGCAGTCCATTGAATGCAGAGACAAACAATGTCCAATGTGTCACCAAATGTCCTGGATGAAGCTTTAGAAGTCCATTAATCCACATGTGAAAACACAAAATACTCCCCCCTCTCTCTCTCTCTCTCTCTTTCTCCCTCTCTCTCTCCCACAGTGCGGGCATCTTGAGTGGTGTGCCTCTAAACAAAACTCAAATTACTCAATTACGCCCCTTTCCCAACACAGCCCCACTAGACATGAATCAAAACAAAACACACATCCTTATTTAACAGGTTTACCAGGTATTTAAAGGTTAGTGTGACTGGGGACAGATAATACAACCATCGTCAAGTCTCTCAAACAAAGGGTTAAAGTTACTCCGTTTAAGAATCAGAAATTCCTTCTCATTACTGACCTATAAGTGAACTGCAGCCCACGCATTGAGAGCACTGGAGTGTGAGCTCCGTGTTAGTTATAATCATAAGTAAACGTTAGTTATAAACAGACAGTGGAAGTGGCATGAGTGGATACAATACACATACAACTTTCTACACATCTGAGAGAGGCAGGGAAGGTCTCAAGTTCAATTACAACCTGTTCATATATTGGCAATTGTATGCGATGTATGCATGTAAAATGCTACATGTAGTCCCTTTAAGATGTGACATGCCCTTGAAGGTGTTAATTAATGTTTGTGAGTGTGTGTGTGTGTGTCGGTATGTTTGCAAATGTGCGTGCATGTGTATGTGTGTGTGTGAGTGTGTGTGTGTGCATATGCGTGGAGTGGACAGAAATACATCCATCAGTAATTGTGTCACCAGCTAGCAAAGGATGCTGGGATTCAAGCTGTCGCCTGTTGAATTCACGATTTAACATTTTCATTCCACAATGTCCTCCAAGCCCCTCCATGTGATCTAATTGAAGGACACGTCCAAGAGGCTCATCCCTCCTTTGTCTTCTGAGGTAACGTTGACCAGCATGCCCAACTCTCAAGGCTATCTGGGAGGGCAAAGAGAATGAGTGCCAAGCCATTCTCTCTCTCCCTCTCCCTCTCTCTTTCTCTCTCTCTCGCTCTCTCTCTCTAACTCCTCCGTTCCTTCTCTTCCTTATCTCCCTGCTTGTCTTTCGACCTGCATCCCTCTATGTCTGAGAACAATAATAAAAAAAATACTTTTTTAATCTTTGCGTGTTTGTATGCGAGTGAGTCTCACTCTATTCCCAACCATGATATTGATGGTACACTTGCTCTTTTAATTCAAGCATTGCTTGTATCTTACATTTTAATTCATCTTTAATTAACTTTGTATTGGTTGAGTTTATTTCTGTGTGCTGATTACTTGGTGAAAGAAAAACAAAAGTAAAATCTTCAGCAATTAAACAATGCAGTCTTAAAAGTGTGCTTTCTTTCCACATGAAAACAGAGTTGAGTTTTAAAACAACTTTATTGTACACTCATGTTTGTGACAACTTACACTTTTTCCTATTCATAAGCAACTAAAACGTAGGTTAGTCCAGTTGAAAAATCTTTGCTCCTGCACAAAACAATGCATTATCATAGTCTGTTATGAGGGCAGGTAGGCCGGGCGGAACAGGCAGACAGGTAGACAGGCAGGTGGGCAGGTGGGTATTGGAGGGTGGATCTGTACAGGTAAAAAGAGGATTCATCCAATGAAAAAACGATGCAAGAAAGTTGTTACAGTATCGTGTACAACTAAGCGACCAGAAGATGGAAAACAAACTAACTGGGTTAGGAAGAACAACGATCTGGCGATGAGTGGGTGGAAAGCTGGGGTTGAACTACTGGATGGTGATGAGTTAGCGAGAGCAGCTCAGGACAGAGAAGTGGATGATGTAATCGGGGAGGGAGGAGCTGGAACCCGCCGACACGCCCACAAACACACTCGGCACAAAAGACAGACAAGACAGACAAGACAAGGGAAGGGCTAGCAGTTGCTAGGAGGTGGAAGTGGAGGGCATGACATACAGTGATTCAGTTGGATCCCTCAATCAACAAGCATGGGCAGAAATCATCACGCGTGAGGACAGGGGCACCGTGGCAGAAAGACAGCCGAGCCAGAACAGCCGGGCTGCTTCAGCGTCATTCACGGCGATGGTGACTCTTGGTGACCTGGATCAATCACTTCATATTTGCAGTCAATCACATTATCTGTTTGGTTATTTTGGCAATCCATAGGTGACAAAATATATGAGTATTTATATTGTAATAGAGTCACTGCAGAATGATTGGCATTTATACCTGTAATAGAACAACACCACAAAAAGTACAATTATAAGACAATGAAATGAAATTGTAGTTTCTGTGAGCAAATATCTTTACATAGCATACAGTGCTGCAGTTGAACAAGCAGGCTTTCATTAGGTTCTCAAACACTTGCAACAACAACTGCTAAGCAGTGTTGATTGTGATAACCAAAATAAATGGCCATAGATAACAATGATGCCTAATGATGAGGAATTTACTCACTTTGACAAAGATGGTTTTATGAAAAAATATTTATTTATTTATTTTGAGTATCAGGGAACAGGGAAAAGCAACTCAACCAACAGAAGTATAAGCTCAACAACTCACATCTCAAAGAAACACCGAGACATATACTTACCCCCCCATCAGTGACCTGCACATACAATATAGCCTAGTATGTAGTGTTTACTGATATATAAATATATAATCAAGTACATTATTTCTCTCTCTCTCTCAGGCTACAACACAATTGAATAGCCTGGTTAACTGGCGATTCTGTGCTGATGTATCTAGGAAGACACTGATGATTAAGCAACTTCATAGCCGAGTCATATTCGCAACCTAAACAATATATTTACACACACATAGACCAAACATTAATACCATTCAAATGTCTTTAATATAACGCTATAATATTTACTTAACTTAACTACTTAACTGACTAGTTTTCATGTGCTTTGTGACAAAGGCGAATGTATACATGTATGTCCTAAAGAAATAAACCCGGCATGTATGTTGACCCTATCCTTGAATTGTTGACTTGAATTGATTTATTTGGTGATTATTTTTTTTAATTCTGACTAAATCAATAAAACATTTTTCATTAGTGTCATTGTTATGTGTTACAATAAAGTATAATAAAGCATTTCGATATAATGATAATATAGTAACCTATACTAAAACCTATACTAAACATACGAAACAAAAATGTGTTGCAGACCAATCATAAAAGATGAACATGTCCTTCAGAATCTTTTACACCGGGAGGAGGCTGTTAAACAGGCTCAAAGATGAATGCTAAACATCGCTGTCCCGGCCACATCACAATCCTCTGTGTAACTGGGGTCAATAATATCGACCCAATACTAGGCGACCGCTAAACAAGCAGAGATGAAAACACAAATGGCTGTTCAATCTCTTCAGGATGTACTTGAAATTCTGTCGTAAAGCCCGGTGGATTGCACAGCCTATAAAAGGCTACATACGAAAAGGTGTACCTTAAAGGGGAACTTCGCCACTTTTCAATCGGCTTTGTATCATTTCAGTGTGGATAGTATATGCAAATGAACAGTGTTTACCTCCATGTTGCTTCCACCCAGATCTCTCCACTACTTTTGTCCACTGGATGATGCAAATCTTACCCCGAGAGTTGGGGTATCCTTAATGCGGATAGATAGAGATAAGGTTGAAACGCGGCAAAGTTCCCCTTTAAAGGGTCATTAAACTTGATTATATTTGTCTTACAACCTGATGAACCAGCAAGCGACTGAATACTCAGATTAGACACCCAGGTTCCTCTAAAAACAACACGTGTTTCAATGCAAACAACATACATTGACCTTTTTTGTTTTTCATATATGCTTTTTTATTTCTTCATATATGCTCGATAAAATACACGATTACAATGTGATCAAGATCATTTTCAGCATCAGTTTTGCTTTATAGTCACGATGTTAAACATTAAGCGTGGCCATTTTGTTTTAGTACACATTTAAGAAGCTGTATTAACGGAATGTGCCAGTTCCGGAAGGTTACAATTCAAAAGCAAGCAAACCCCTAATTCTGACATTATTATTATTTCTACATGAACAATTATTTGGCAGCCACCAAAATGTTTTCACAGACCACCAAAGGAAAATCTCAATCATTTAAAATAATACAATTTCTTTAATGCAACCATTTTCCGGGGGGGGGAGCGACAACATGTTAGCTGAAGGCTGAAGGCCATTCATCCCGGCAGGTCTGCGTGTTGCATGCTCTATTTGGTGTGGGAACAGAGGTTGGAGTGGAGTCTAATTAAGATAATTCCGCAACACTTTCCCTGTTGGTCCTTTTTTTTTGTGTTCCTGCTATAAATAGTCAAGTCGCAGGCTCTGCTGGGCTGGAGAAGTTCACCGACATCCTTGATGACGTCAGCGTTAGTTTCCAATAAGAGTATTGGAGATATAGGATATAATGCTTGTCATACACACCTCGATCACCACTCAGTCACACACACACACACACACGTATGCAGGCACACACGCAGGCACAAACATATATACATGTGTACACATACACGCATTCACACACATGCACAACAATGAGGTACACACACACGCGCACTCTCGTGCACACACATACACACACTATACACTTAAACACTAAAAACCTAAAACACTAAAACCTTTGTCTCGCCAATGAGGATAATTACACTCGCTTGTTTCTGGGTCTAGGGGCACACTCACTTTCTGGGTCCAGGCAGGTTTCAGTACACACAATTAAACCAATCACATCAACTTTCCCACCGGAACTGGGAATCAATTGCGTTAGAAGAGATGCTAACACATGGATGTAAGTTCCCCGCAGGGCTCCATTAGTCCAAGGACGTGTCCAATGTGCACCCATATCGATCTAAGAAGCACACACTCCTCTGTTGCGTCAGTATTCATTTACGTTTCTCGTTCAACTTCTTCCTACAGCACGAGTATTTATTTACGTTTCTCATTCAACTTCTTCCTACAGCACGAGTATTTATTTACGTTTCTCATTCAACTTCTTTCTATAGCATGAGTATTTCGTTTTTCTCTCAACCTCTTCCTATAGCGTCGGTATTTACTAAAGTATCAATCGTTTGAACTTAAAAGTTAGTATATAAAAGTATATACCATATTCTCTGAGCAACCTGTGTGCAATGGGACAGAACACATGGAACAAAGTGCAAAGAAGATGAACAGAATAGGCCCAATGAAATGAATACTAACTGGTCACACACAGAGCATGCATGCGTGCGCGCGTGTGCGCGTCCGCCTGCTACTCTGTATGCTGCTGGTGTGCGTTGTCATTGCGTGTCATTGATGGCACTAGGAGTCCCGGGGCCTTCAGTCGTTAATGTCCCCAACATCAACAACAACAACAATAAAAACGACAAGCTGGCCCTATCTCTGCCCTGCCTGTCTCCACCACAAGGACTGGACTGGGGAGCGGAGGGGAGGGGAGGGGGTGCCCTGACAAGGTGACCGCCGC
>OMNS01080111.1:0-12587 GCA_900303225.1 Laemonema laureysi
GTTAATTTTCTTTGTCCGTAAGATTTTGTAAAGCATCGTTGTAATTTAAATAAACATGTTAAACATGCATTTACTTATACATGCGTTTACTTATACATGCATTTACAACACATACTTACTCGTATGTGTCACTATACTTGCATCGCATTTCTCACCTCTCAAAACTCCAATGAACCGACTATTTATGATATATTTCGGACGCAGCAAATATGAAAATGTTGCTCTTTATTTCCTGCTCAAGTCAAATTGTGTCAAATAATAAACAGAAGGCGCGCAGTGACACCAAGTGGCTGAGGACAGGATTGCAGTTTTTCTGGACGTGAAGGAGGACGCCCAGCTGCACAGTTCACAACATTACTTCTAAGTTACGCAGGTTAACATGGCAAGCGAAAAGGAATACTTCAAGGGTAATAACTTTATTTTAACAACCGATACAGAAGGACTGAATGAATACTACTGTTAGTATTCCTTCAGTGTCTTTTCTGGGGTGGCATTTTTTTGTAGAAAATCCGTTTTGCAAAGCGATTGAAATGAAAACATGGCGTTATTGAACTGTACCCTTGCTGTCCTGCTGTGTGTTGTTGCTTAATACGCGTTTTATGCCTATTGCAGCTTAGCATTTAGTCTATTGCAAGATATCCACACTTATTGTTTTAAAGTCATTTATTTGTTTGTCCACGCAGGCATTTCCAAAATCCCTTTCCGTCCTGACGCTGGACCCGGTGATGTCATGTGCTTCAAGCACTACGATGCTGAGGAGGTATGATACACACTGCCATTTAACAACACTTTTAGTTTACCTGATTTATTTGTTTACTTTGTTCTTTTCACTAAATGGGGAAGGTCCATCGCAATCCCCTTGGAGATAAGTCGATATAGAGATGAAGACGTTACAGTGCTCCTCTGTTTAGGTGCTGCAAGGCCGGAACATGGAAGACTGGTTGAGATTCTCAGTCTGTTACTGGCATTCCCTCTGTGGAACTGGTACACATACGCACACGCACACGCACACGCACACCACTCAACCTCAGCATAGTAAATCAGTTTTGCAAAGCCCTATGCTCTGTGTGAAGCTTGATGAGATGAGGTGAACCTTGACCTGCGCTGATTAGCCGGTTCCATTCAGTGGCTGTTCTCCATCAGGCGCCGACCCGTTTGGTTCCCAGACCCTGCACAGACCCTGGAACCAGGGAACGCCCATGGAATCGGCCAAGAATCGACTCTACGCTGCCTTCGAGTTCTTCACCAAGCTGGGGGTTCGTGAAACGTGTGTCACAGCGGTGTTCCTGTTTTGTCCTGTAATATAATTAATTATCACATTACACATTAACACATTATCTAATGTGCCTGTTGGTCTTTGTTTTTACAGGTGAAGTATTACACCTTCCATGACAGGTAAAATGTTTTGTTTGTGGTCGTTTTTTGCATTGACATTTGAATGAGGTTTGAATAGCATATTGTAACTCATCACACACACCTCACAGGTGGGAGTGTCCACCCAGATGTATGATGGATAGATAAGCCTACCAGTTGGTACGGTCTGCTGGGTAGGCTGGTTGGCTGATCTAGTCATCGTACATCTGGGTGGACACTCCCACTTGTGACGTCACTAGAGGGTAGATTTTGACATGGCTGGTAACAGCTTGTAATAGCTAATCAACGTCCCGCCTGGGAGTAAAATAGGCAGCCTTTAAATTGTTGCCTCCTCATTGACTTGACTGATTCTACCACCAAGTCATCTAAGAGTAACACAAATATAAGTTTTGTACTGTTAATATGACAACCAAAACCTTTTTGCTTAGTGTTATTTTTATGATGATGATGATGATCATCATCATCAGATCACACGACTGTGGTGAGGACCTGTGTTCCCCCCTGCAGGGACATGGCTCCCGAGGGATCCACTCTGGAGGAGAGCAACAGCAACCTGGAGCAGCTGACAGACCTCGCCCTGCAGCTGCAGACGCAGACCGGAGTCCAGGTGCTGTGGGTCACCTGCAACCTGTTCGCTCACCCAAGGTCAGCTCACCAACGGGGGGGCAGATCATTCATAAGCACCTGCTGTAAAGGAGAGCCAAACCCTAACACCACCTGTTTGAGATGAAAGGTCGTGGGTTACATGATAGTGCTGTAGATCCTGGTCCAGATCGCAATTTACATACACAAGATTTCAAAATGCTGGCTGAGGATCATTCACATGTTGGACGTTTGTTGTCTATAGAGAGAGGAGGATGTTATGCCATCACAATGCACAGCTGTTTGTTTCCCTGCTGTCAGAAACAGAAAGTAAAGTAACCTGCTGTTCTAGGGTGTGTTTGTTTTTAACACACTACAGTATGTTTCCATCACCTGCCGTCTGCCAGGTACATGAATGGAGCTGCCACCAACCCAGACTGCCATGTGCTGGCCTACGCCGGGGCGCAGGTGAAGAAGGGTCTGGACGTGGCCAAGAAGCTGGGGGCCGCTAATTTTGGTAGAAGAGATTAAGAGCGCGTGAACACGTGACACGCGTTACACACATGACACACGTGACACGCGTTACACGTTTGAGTGTCATGTTGTTGTTTGTCATGGTTTCAGTGTTCTGGGGGGGGCGTGAGGGCTTCTATTCCATCCTCAACACCAACGTAGCCGCCGAGCTGAAGCACATGGCCAACTTCTTCAAAATGGCCGTCAGTAAGTATGGGGACATCATCACATCATCACATCATCACTTCATCACATCATCACATCATCACATCATCACATCATCACTTCATCACATCATCACATCATCACTTCATCACATTGCTTCATCTTGTCATATTCCTGCACGTCTGTGCCGCCGTGATTTTGTCCCCAGAGTACAAAGAAAAGATTGGACTGAAGTGTCAGTTCCTGATTGAGCCGAAGCCCAAGGAACCGTGCAAACACCAGTATGACTACGGTACGGTCGCTCCTTTTACAGAGCAACAACACGCATGTTGTATGTTCAAAAGTAAAGCACAAACATGGTGTGAAGCAGGCTGCGTCCTTCACTGTTGCCCCAGATGCTATGAGTGTCATCGGATTCCTGAAACACTATGGACTGGACGCCCACTTCAAGCTGAACATCGAGCCCAACCACACCACCTTGGCCGGCCACTCGTATGAACACGACGTCATCATGGCCTCTGCGTGAGATTTTAACGTCACACAAGATGATCACCTGTTGAACGCTTGCCTGCAGCCAGTCAATAAAGGCAAAGCGTGTTTCATAAGTGGCTTTCGAACTCGCCATAAAACACACCAACGAACTGTCGTGGTTGCCATCATCTGGCTACTTGCACTGTGCCTGTGTCTATGTTTGTCTATATCTGTTCAACGTAAACATAAATCTGCTGGGTTTGAGTATGTTGACAAAAACATAAAATTCCATCAGCCGTTTCGTTTAAAACCCCTTCTCGCTGTTTCTCTTCCCCCTCTGCTTCAATGCGGACCAGTTTTGGCATGCTGGGTTCGGTTGACTCTAATACCGGTAGCCCAGACCTGGGCTGGGACACTGACCAGTTCCCTATGGACACCAAAAACACCACCCTGGTCATGAAGGTGAGACGAGGCACTAGTCTCGGTGATCCAGGCAACAACTTGTCCTTTGTGAAAAGGGTCTATTGCTCTGCTCCAATCCAGGCGGTCATTGAGCAAGGTGGCCTGCAACCAGGCGGTCTCAACTTTGATGCCAAGGTGCGGCGAGAGTCCACAGACCTGGAGGACCTGTTCATCGCCCACATCGGCGCCATGGACGCCTTCGCCGCCGGCCTCCGGAATGCCATCCAGCTGACAGCAGACGGCCTCCTGTCTAGCATGGTGTTGGTACGACGGCCATATTGTCATCCCATTACCTTTTTAAAGTGATAACAGGATCTCAAAAGTCAAAAGAACCACAGAGCAGAGGGATGTGTCCACTCCAGTGGTTCCCAACCTTGGGGTTGGGACCACGTTCATATTGCCGGCAGATGATTGGCTAAAAACTATTTGTGTGGAAGCAGATGCGCAAAAGTTAAACTTGGGTTGATATACTTTGTAGTATATTAAAATTGCAGTAAATTACAGATTTCTCTTGTCCATGACGTTAAGTGTTTTTATCCAGTGCTAACATGCTAACTCCAACAGGAACGATACTCGAGCTTCGACGAGGGCATCGGACTGAAAGTGGAGGAGGGCAGCGCCACGTTGGAGGACCTGGAGGTAAGAGGTGCTCTGCACACACACCTTGAACCCTGGCTAACATTCGACACTGTTTGACACTGGAGAACTAGTGATACTTATGGTTTTGTGTTGTCCCATCTGCAGGCTTTCATCAAACAGAACGGGGAACCAAAAGTCACATCAGGGAAGCAAGAAAAATATGAATCCATCTTTAATCGTTATATTTAAACGTGGGATTATACTGGGCATATACTGGGCATATACTGGGCATATAGAGTATGCAGTTGACAGTTGTCATTTTGTGTCCTGTTTTATGCAGGTGACTAAACAATGGATTATACTGCAGTGTTTCTTTCAATTCGGTGACCCAAGAATGATTGTGTTTAGCTTTGTAGATGTGGGAGCTGATGCAGTGGTAGTTCTGGACCAGGGGCCCGGCTGGGTCCAGTTACATGACAGCATATTGTTCTCTTAGTTTTCCCCCACTGCATTGCAGAAATGAAGAGGCAAAAAACCCCCAAAAAACATGGTTAATACCATTCGACTGCTTTATGTAACTTTTCAGGACCATTTTCAGTATTTACAGATACCCAAATGCACCACAAATTAAACTATTTGGGTCAATTAGGGACATAAACATATGGATATAAAAACGAACATTTACAAACACAAACATGGAAAGATATACAAATACTCAGAACCGCCAGTGTTGCTGCACTTGCTAACATTACGACAGACACTAACATTGTTTGTCATGCATTGTTTAATTACAGGTAATTTCACTGCTGGTAATGATGTACGTTGTTTCTGGTACGTGACAATTAATAAAACTTGAAACTTGAACTTGAACTTGAACGTGGATCATGTACAGGCCTACATATACATTTGTTCATCGTTTTCTATCTGTATTTTGAACTAGATATAATGCAT
The DNA here is from genome assembly GCA_900303225.1 of Laemonema laureysi. NCBI lineage: Eukaryota > Metazoa > Chordata > Actinopteri > Gadiformes > Moridae > Laemonema > Laemonema laureysi. The sequence continues at coordinate 5,098 of OMNS01080111.1, forward strand.
CGCTAATAAACGGTAAGCCATACTGTCTAACTGGCGTTTGGACAACAGCATACGTTTCCAACAATAAACGCAAGTAAAACAACAATCGTGTCAACCAGTGAAGTTCTGAACGCTGCGTCCCTCCTGTGAGCAACTCGCTGCACGCCGATGACTCTGACGGTGACATCACATCATACTACAGGCCGGCCGGCCGGCTGGCCAATCAGAGGCCGGGGGTTCGCCCGCTGTCAGGAGCGCCGTCCTATCAGAGGATAGCGTGAGCTCTGCTCACTAACACGTCGCCTGTAATTGGTCGGCTGGTGTGCGGAGAAGGTGGGAGATGCACCTTGTTCCTAATTTGCATAACGTGTTCCATTGAATAATTCCAGGCTCCTAAATGAGGGTCCGAGTTGTGTTTTTATTACAGTGTACACCAAGGAATCAATGGTATTATTACTCACTACTGGATTCAGAGCATTATTTTATAATTCAGCAACCTTGACGTTGCATTTATACATTTTAATTGTATTTATTTATTTTTCGCCAAAATGTGGACCTTTCTGGGAATAGCGAGCTTTACTTACGTTTACAAAAAATTCGGCATTGTCCTCAATTATGCTCACAGAGAGCTCGCAACGGCCGCAGCTGTGTGTGTCTTATTGGGTCTCCTGCTCCTGTACACCAGGTGTAACAGGAGCAGGACCCGCTGGTTGTCTCGGGTACTGGACTTTCCGCTGGACCTTCTGTCTTCATTACCTCTGATCAGTTATTTTATCCCGAAGTCATCCAAAGTTAAGCCCAGCAGTGAAGAGGTGCCGTCTAAAAAGGTAAGAGGCTTACCTTATTTCTTGAGCGAACATTTCTTGAGCATCTTTTTGATTCACAAAATATAATTTTTGGTCTGCACAGAGTAAATCCATAAGCCTAGTGTCAGTTCAGATAAAGGGAGACATGTTGGGGAAATGTTTTACTGATCAGTAATTCATATTTAATTGACGAACATCATATCATTGTTTTGATCCATTCTCACAGAGCGGGCGTCGAAGGAAAGTAGCGACTCTAAAGAGCGGTAGGGCCACAGACAGCGGAGCGTCTGTGGAGGAACCAGACATAGTGATCGTGGGGGCGGGTGTGCTGGGCTCCGCCATGGCGGCTGTGCTGGCCCGGGACGGCCGGACGGTCACGGTGATCGAGAGGGACCTCCAGGAACCGGACAGGATCGTAGGAGAGCTGCTTCAGCCCGGCGGATTCAAAGTTCTGCAAGAGCTGGGCCTGGAAGGTCAGTATGAGGGGGCCTCCCAGGGGTCTTCTGAGAAGGAGTAACTCCTGGTCCTGTTATTTTTATTTATTTATTTTATTATGTTGGATTTTAAACAGATTAGTCGAATTATTATACATTATACATTTTTTCACTAAACAACACAACCTGACCTGTAGACAAGGTGACTTGGTTGACACAAGCGGCGCTGGCTCTCTGAGCTTCAATAAAACATGAGTGAACCCTTAACGTGTCACTTGAAACCAGAGCCATGAAACCAAACCATGACCCCTGTGTCTCTCGGCTCTGCTGTAGCTTCTGTGGAGGGTCTGGACGCCCACGTGGTGAAGGGCTACGTGATCCACGACCAGGAGACCAGCACCGAGGTGGAGATCCCTTACCCCCAGCAGGGTCACCAGACCCAGTGTGGAAGGGCCTTCCACCACGGTCGCTTCATCATGGGCCTCCGGAAAGCTGCCCTGGCCGAGCCCAAGTGAGTGGCCATACACTGATATCACAACAACACCCTGGACAACATGCAGAGGCTGACGTCGGCCCGTTGGTTTGGAGGTCAGCGTGGAAACAAAGACTCAGAGCAGTCAAAAACAAAGCTCTTTGCATTCCAGTTGTTATCATACAGACACCAGTCTGAACAACACACAAGGCAACAAGGACGTGTTTAAAGTCTGTGAGAACAACACAATATTGAAAGCTGAGAAGATACAAACAAAAAAAACAACAACGTTGCATTTAGTTTGCACTCTTGTGCCTTCAGAGTATGGATGTGTAGGATTGAGACCATTTCACCATCTGTAACCTTGGTGTTCACTCCCCTCCAGCGTCAGTCTCATCGAGGGCACAGTGACCAGTCTGGAGGAGGAGGACGGCCGTGTGACGGGCGTCCGCTACAAGGACAATCAGACGGGAGACATGAAGGTAAGGGTTAGGGTAAGCTCACCACAACCCACCCATCATCACTGTGGAGTGGATACGTGACGTGGAGGATTTACGCTTTCAGGACATCCATGCCGGGCTGACGGTGGTAGCTGACGGATGCTTCTCCAAATTCAGGAAAAGTCTTGTGTCTGGGAAGGCTCAGACATCGTCCCATTTTGTGGGCTGCATCATGAAGGTACACAGCTCCTCAAGTCCGCTAACCAACCCCATTAGCATCATGCAGAGACCACTTTGCTGTCTTTAATGTTTTAAAGCTATTACTGCACCTGACTCAAGTGATCACATTTGAACACACTGAATAATTGGACTGTTGAATAAAAAACTGCTTTTTCAACAGTTTCTGGTTGTTTTAAGGTCATTATAATCAGTAAATTGTTATTACAGAGATTCTGAAGGCAGAGAGTTAATATTGATCTAAGCTTAAGCCTAAGCTTTGAACTTTGTTATCTTACCTACATGATCTATTTCCGCCTCTCCTCCAGGACTGTCCCCAGTTCAAAGCCAACCATGCTGAGCTGGTGCTGGCCAACCCCAGCCCTGTCCTCATCTACCAGATATCGTCCAGTGAGACCAGGGTGCTGGTGGACATCAGGGGAGAGATGCCCCGCAATCTCACAGAGTACATGGCTGAGCGCGTGTACCCACAGTTGCCTGGTGAGCACTCTACGGAAACAATTATGTTGTGTGGTTACTATTTAAGGATCTTTGACTTCATCTTTGACTTCATCTTAAACGTATACAAGATGTATTTATTGTACTGTTACAATAAAAGGGGAATCCATCTGTGATGAACTGGAACACGCCCAGAGATGTGGAAGTTGAAATAGTACACACAGCACAGTGACTGAGCGAGGACGTTGCGTTGGAAGCGTTTGACATTCACAACTGAATGACACTCGCTTCTGCAAACCTTACTCCAGCACATTGATGGATTCATCAAGACCACGCTGAGTAAGGGAAATGACTGACCATCTGCTCTCTCTCTCTGTCTCTGTCTCTCTCTCGCTCTCTCTCTCTCTCAGAGCACATAAAAGAACCTTTCATGGGGGCCTTACAGAACGACCGCCTCAGGTCCATGCCTGCCAGTTTCCTCCCACCCTCCCCAGTCAACAAGCCAGGTACAGAGAGCAATGCCGTTGGAGTCTCTGACTGTTATCTAAAGCAGGGCTTCTCAGCCGTGTTGGGTTGCCCGACATGCAGATAGGGTCACGGGAGATTTCTGACTTAAAAATGATACCAACAACAAAGATGGTCATCTTTTGGAATCAATGGGTCTCATGCAGCTGCAAGAAGAACTTCAGCAGTAATGAAATCAACGTACTGTTAAATCAACTTAAACAAAGTAAACGTGTGATTTTCCAAAGCGTCAGCTCTGGCGTTACGGGAAAATCCAAGAGCAGAGGCAACACATTTGGGATAAAACGCCACGGCGTTCAGAAGGCGGAAGTTTGCATCGGATATTATTTGGACATTAATGGAGTGGTCCAGTTTACGATTGAGGAATGTGAATGGATCTGGAGAGGGCGCTCTGATGCGTATATGGGTGCAGTCCAGCTGCAGCAAAAAAAACATGTTTAATTTCTATCTGTTGGTTAGGACTGTAAGGAAACGACATAATACCACGGGTGCACAACGTTGGCTATTCAACAGATATTCAGACACCCAGTCTCGTATCGACTGATTCCCCGACTCTTCCCTACTTTCTGCTTCGTCAAAGCAAGTGCTTAGGGACTGTCAACAAATTACAGATTACAAATTCAGTACTATAAACGTCAAAACTATTTTAAACTATTCGAGATGTTTACATGCATGTTGCACAGCCATATATATAATATTTCACTGAAAAAAATCTTTTTGGTCACATGACCTTGACACCCCACAAAAGTGATTAAAAAATGTTTTAAACAAAATCTTAAAATGATTTGATGATAAAATGAAATGAAAACCCCAATGGATTGAACGTTTGAAAATCCCAAACTAAATTTGTTTAAAATATTTGAATCTGTAATTTACTGACGGTCCCTAACCATTTGACTAAATGGCCGGTGCATTGCGGTTCTAAACCCCGGGTTGAAGTCGAGTAGAGTCTGGGAAATTGTTTTTTTCTTCTTTTCGTATTTCTTTAGCCCACGAATTTAATCCACTAGTGCAGTGCCCGTTCAAAACGTGCCTGTTCGAAACGGGCCGGTCGCTTGGCCTCCGGTATCGCTGCTTGCGGCTTTGTCGAGAAGCGCTCATCCAAACAACTTGGCTCAGACTCCACACTGCGCCCGTCACGTGGGAAGTCGATAGAGACTCCTCTAATTATACACTAGGAGAAGACCTACACGACCCACAATCCAACACCCTGCCGGCGGGACGTAGGAGAAGACCTACACGACCCACAGTTCAACACCCCGCCGGGGGGACGTAGGAGAAGACCTACACTACCCACAGTCCGACATCCTGCACACCCGCTGTATTGTGTATACCGGTTGTCCGAGATAATCGACGGACGCACGCACACAAAATCAATAACGTTGAGGCAAAGAAAAATGCCAGGATTTATTTGAAAGTCATCACTTTGTGCTCCTCAGGGGTCCTTCTGCTGGGAGACGCCTACAACATGAGACACCCGCTGACGGGAGGGGGGATGAGCGTTGCGCTCAACGACGTCCACATCTGGAGGCGGAGGCTGCGGGACATCCCAGACCTCTACGACGACAGCGTCATGTTGCAGGTACAGCAGCGACGTGCGGGGTGGCGTGGACGACGCGGCATTCCCACGTAAACACTCGCGCCTCGCTGTTGGAATGTGGCGCGTTGTTGTTGTTGTTGCGTGGAAGCGAGAAATAGTCCATCTATTATGGGATATACGCCTCATCACATTTACCATGTCACCATTCATCCCCTGGGCGCGAGGCGAGAGACGGCAGAACAACAAGTGATGTTACACTGAAATCTTTTTTTCGTTCCCCTCAATAGGCAAAGAAAAAATTCCACTGGGAACGCAAGTCATCACATTCCTTCGTGGTGAACGTGTTGGCCCAGGCCCTCTATGAGCTGTTTGCTGCCACTGATGGTGAGTCTCCACCCAGGTAGCTGTCAGGGAATGATGGCTGATAAAGATGGTTGTTTGGGGTTGTTGGGGGGGTGATATCACAGTAGCACCGCAGCCAAACTCGCACCTCGTTTGAAAACATGTTTCAGATGATTATGACTCAATAAACCTGATGGAGAAGTGTTCACATTGAGCCTGATTTGTGTTTACTAGACTCTCTCCATGAGCTGCGGAAAGCTTGCTTCCAGTATTTCCAACTTGGGGGAGAGTGTGTCGCTGGGCCTGTGGGACTCCTGTCTGTGTAAGCATCAAATATGTGTCCTGTAAACGATGAAGGTCGCCTCTTCTTCGTAGCCATGCCCGCTGCCATATATTCCTCACAACAATGTTTGAAAGCATGATCAGTCAAATGTCTGTGTTTACTGGGGCTGATAATGACCGTTGTCATGATCATTGTCAGTAAATGTGTGTATCTTTACGTTTGGCCAGGTTGTCTCCCAAGCCTCTAACTCTGATTGGCCACTTCTTCGCTGTGGCGCTGTTCGCGATCTACGTCAACTTCAAGTCCGAGTCCTGGCTCACCAAACCCCGGGCCTTGGTCAAGAGTGGGGCCATCCTGTACAGTGCCTGTACCGTTCTGTTTCCCCTCATCTACTCAGAACTCAAGTACCTGGTCTACTGACCCCCCACACCCCGTCTTCTGTGTTCAATTGTGATGTCCAGTCGAATGTATGTTTCTGCCTTTCTACCTGTTGAAGGTAGAAATACTCTGGGGGATGTTTTCTGTCCTGCCCAATACACTTGAAATTGGGAGCTGCAATTGTTCCTGTAATTGAAGTAACAATGCTTTGGGACGCCTAAGTATGCTGTGCTTTATCAGGCTACGTTGTGTTGCAGTGAACTTCGCACCTTAACTTAACTTAACTTAACTTACCAAATGACACCAAATACAATACCTGCCGAATATGCAATTTTGAATTTTATCAAAATGCGGTAGAAAATGAGGTGAAACCACTTTAGTGCATCTGTGTTGTATTGGATGTGATTATTCATAATCATTATGATGATGCAAATTCTGGATTTATATTGTCACCTTTTTAATTGATGATTGTCAGCAAGTGCTTTTCCACTCGGCCTTCTATTTGTTGAATCGATACATTTAATCGTAAAACTTTTGTGTATTTCTGCCTTTTCAAGTTAATCTTTCTTAAACAGTCTCAAAGACTGGTTCAGTGCATTCGATCTGAGGATCTGATTGGTTCAGTGCATTCGATCTGAGGTTCTGATTGGTTCAGGGCAGTAGACCTGGTGATCTGAATGGTTCAGGGTATTGCCGCGTGTATAGAAGACTCAGTGTATTCCGTTTGCTAACCAGCCTCTAAAAGCATTCTTCTTGTTTCCATTGGCTCTACACTTCTGTACAATGTTTTGTAATAAATTATCACTTGATGATCGCTGCTTTGGCATGAGAACTGCTGGTGTTACATTTTCCTCAGATAAACACATACATAAACACATATATATATATATATATATATGGGATTGTGAGATTAATAAAATTCTTCTAATTATTTTAGTATTTGTCTTTTTGTCTGATGTCAACAAATGTATGTTCTGAATCAATAAAAACCATTTGAATAATGTACACATCTGAACTAAGTTCTCCTCACCTCCTTTCGTCCTCCTCATCAGAAAATGACAATGAGGGCGTGGCTATACAGGACATTAGAAGTCACATGACATTCATGAGGGTCTGATGTCGTGGGTCATATTTGACATTACGATTCACATGGCATTGTTAAGTTACATGAGGTTATAATAGAGCCTTGAACCCAGGTCTACAGAGATGTTAACGTGGTGGCACAGTGCCAGAGAGCTTTCATTTTTTCATTCTCCTTTTTTTCTCTCACTCTTTTTTCTCGATTTCTCAATCTCTCCATCTTTTTTCTCTTTTTTCATTTTTCATTCTCTCACTCTTTTTTCTCTATTTTTCATTCTCTCCATCTTTTTTTTCTCTCACTCTTTTTTCTCGATTTCTCGATCTCTTTTCTCTTTTTTCCTTTTTCATTCTCTCACTCTTTTTTCTTTTTTTCATTTTTTTATTCTCTCCATCTTTTTTCTCTTTTTTCATTTTTCATTCTCTCACTCTTTTTTCTCGATTTCTAATTCTCTCCATCTTTTTTCTCTCACTCTTTTTTCTAAATTTCTCATTCTCCATCTTTTTTCTCTCTTTTTTCTCTCGATTTCTTGATCTCC
>OMNS01080112.1:0-21390 GCA_900303225.1 Laemonema laureysi
AGAGAGACAAGGGGACCAGGCCTTGGTCCTGACTGATACAGTATTAGTACCCTAAGAGAGACAAGGGGACCAGGCCTTGGTCCTGACTGATACAGTATTAGTACCCTAAGAGAGACAAGGGGACCAGGCCTTGGTCCTGACTGATACAGTATTAGTACCCTAAGAGAGACAAGGGGACCAGGCCTTGGTCCTGACTGATACAGTATTAGTACCCTAAGAGAGACAAGGGGACCAGGCCTTGGTCCTGACTGATACAGTATTAGTATCCTAAGAGAGACAAGGGGACCAGGCCTTGGTCCTGACTGATACAGTATTAGTATCCTAAGAGAGACATGGGGACCAGGCCTTGGTCCTGACTGATACCCTGACTGGAGAGCATTCCGGGCCTCTCACCTCAGACTCCCTCCATTTGAACACTAGTGCTAAAGTGTTGATATATTAGGCTTATAGATGAGAAGCCTGTGTTACTGGTCCAATAGCAAATAGGTGTGCATTGTATTTTGACCAAATGACCAAAGATAGCTCCTGTATTCAATATTGGCTGCTTTGTTGCTTTACTGATGCATTGAAATGTAAATCAAACTGAATGTTAAAACAATGCTATGCTGGTTGGTTTTCTGTATATACAAATAATTTCGTTGTATCATGTATTTTTCTATTAAAACATGATAGAGATACGTTTGGTTGACCTATTGTCTCCTGAATTTCCATTGTGTGCATCGCGATCATTTCACATTTGATAAACATTCATGCGAATGCGTGTCAGTTCAGAGCCAACCACAAAGGAAGGAGATGAATAATAGATCTTAGCCCAGCAGCCAACACAACGTCAGACTAACTTCGGCCCGATGAGGAGAAAGTGAACATTTGCTTCATGATAACAAACTGGCCGTTAAAAGCTTCTCGTGGCTGAAACACGAGGCAGGTGCAGAGCCTACTGTAAACAAGCAGTCACACCTTGACAACACTCTGGAATCCAAGTCATCGTATTCCAATCCCAGGAGGAAAAACAACCGCAGGCCTTTGGCCTTCAGGGATTCTAGGGTTGTTAAAACGAGGACAAGCAGCAATGAAGGAGAGAGTGGGGCAGGCCTGGACGGACGCAGCGGAACAGAAGAAGACAGGCTGACATTGAGGCAGTAGGGGGACAGAGTAGGGTAGTGGGGTAAGATTTGCTAGCTGGTCATCAATGATGGCACCCTGGTAGAGTTGCCAGACCACCGCACACCAGGGTGCAGCTGTGTTTACCTTTGAGTGTTTGGCAGTCTGTGTATGACCTCCCTCTCCTTCCCAGAGAGGGGGAGAGAGAGAGAGAGAGAGAGAGAGAGAGACCAGGTCATCATTATAGGCCAATGACCTTTGCTTTGGAAGAACCCAAATGGTTTAGGCTAGGGATGTGCATCTGGATGCCTAAAATGTCCCTCTGGGATGAATAAAGTATCTATCAATCAATCAATCTCTCCTTTCAAGCACGACTCGCCTTTGGGTACTTGCCGATACCATGTACTGATTAAGAGTACTATGACTAATACATGCAATTTTCAGTTACCACAATAGTAAGAGTTCTGATTTTGAACAGACAATTCGATTTATTTTGTAATTAAGTATATTAAATAAATTAAACCCAGCAATCTAAAAATAACACTGAACATTTGCTGGTACATTTTGCAAGTAAGCCTACTGACTGATTAAAATAAAATGACAGAAAACATGAAATACTTAATTAAAGAACAATACACTTCGAACTAAATGGAAATTCCAATATAAACAAGTTCCGAGCTCACAATGTAATTCAGCAGATTGAACGCATTCACCAATAACCCCCCCCACTCCATGACACACGCGCATGGTTCACACAAAGGACCATGTATGTATAGGTATACATACATGTATACATACATGTGTGTATACCTATACATCTATAGTAACTATACTGGGAAGGTTGATAAACACACTCAGCCACTGCACAGTTCAAACTCAAGAGGGGATCTGGAACACTTTAAGACTACTTGAGTCCTTCCTCATTTGAAGATGAATAAAAAGCAGACTAATCTGGTGTGATGACAACACAGACACTTAGGATATCGACCGCCACAACACAAACACACACGGCTTAAAAGCCTTGCTCAGCATCACAAGCCAAAGCTATCGCCCGGCCGACGTCATGAAGTGACCTTCAGCGCTCTCTCAGCCAAGGGTAGCGAGTCTGAGCCGAGTGGAAGGACAGGCTGGAGGGCTCTTGAACAAGTGGGCCACTTGCCGCTCCGCTGCACAAGGGCTATACGTTCACTTGGCAAAATGGCTGCCTGAGTTCACCCAGACCCACAAGGTAACTTTGTGTGCATCCAGGGTACACACAACAATAAGCAAGGCATACACACCATGTCTACACTCAAAACACACACACACACAGGATAAACGTGTGCGAGGTTAGGCTAACCCTTGTTTGGCATGATGATGAAGGCAAAAGAAACTACTGGTTTTACATTGTTGGATTATACACAACTATACAGCCAAGTACCTTTCCTTGACCAATTCTGTGAGTGATTTAGGCGGTTTAAGGTGCTTAGTAACCGATAACCTGCTGTCTGGCCTTCTATGGTCCCCAGTAGAAACAAATCCGTCCCTTTTATAGAGCACATGATGGTGACACGTTTCGTAAGACAAGTATTTAGTTTAGTTTGTGATGGTTCCAGTCTGATATTTCTGGTTTCTCCCCACCCATTGCACCCAAGTAGTACCAGGACCAGGCCTGTCTGATACACACATGTTCCAGGTTTACAGATGTTACCAAGAGCTTCAATGCCCCCGGTGATCACCTGTACGTCACCTGGTATGAAATTACCAACCGTATCCAAGTATGATCTAAATACATCTCCAGGCATGCCTCACACCTAATTGACTGAGTTATAGGGGACTCCAGGTGGTGACTACTGGACTGTTAACACCGGGCTGCATATCTCGCCTGTATAAGTGTATGATTACGTTGCAGGCGGTAATTATCCACCACGCCATAATTATGTGTAATATCGACAGAGCTGCAATGTGTAATTAAACAGACCCGATGGGTCCGCCCGGACACCACATGCACACAACTGGTTGACATGTGGGCTGTTCGGTCAACGGAACCGCGATTAATGCGAAGCCGTCTCTATTCAAGAGATTGAATAGAAAACAGTGTTGCGAAAGTAAAACACGACAGGTTTGTAGTTCAGATGAGTCTGCTAGCTCAGCAGGCTAACAGTACCACAAGTTAACTGGCTGCTCTGCGCTTAACATCGGATAGGAACACGGGACGAGGTCGAGGCGTGTCACATTACATGATAATACCATTTCACACTTTCACAAGACCACAGTTTACATGAATAATCATAATAATCTGAATATTAGCCAGCTAACGCTAACCAGGGCAGTGGTTAGCGGCTAGCTAAAGGAGCTAAGCGATGAGAACGTACCGTCTGTTGCTAATGACACGTTCGGTACGACAGCAACACAGCAATGTATTCACTTCACAGTCTGAGTGAGATAAATCCTCCCGATGGTCGAGCTGTATTGTTAGTTACTTTTACAGTTTCCAGCAGCGGACAAGAGTTCTTTTCTTCGGTAGTCGGACCCACCTATCCGTAGCGCTCTGGACGATAACAGCTCCTTCTGGGCTCCGTTGTTTGGTTTTCCCGAGGCTGAGAGAGGCTCCTGAGTTGTCGCGTTATACCGGTCTACCACCACGCAACTTCCGATCTCTTACTTCCTATAAACTGTGTTGGCCAATTATGAGTCCCCGGAGCGAGACTAATACGAACACGACAATAAGAACAACAACGACGACATTGACAATAAATCTAGAGTGTTGACGAACATTTTAATAAAGCAATAAATGAAACATGGCACGGAAACCGATATCCCTGTAAAGGAAATCCCGCCCTCTCTGTCCTAAAACCCATGCAACTGAAAGTTTCGCCCTTTCTCTCAGCAATAACGCTCATCTGGAGCATCCTGTTCCAGGCGTTCCGTCGAGCGACGAGAACGCCTGGGAACGAGGTTTGTTGTTCTCGTCCTATCAGACACATTCAAACGACATCGCGAGATCTGAGAGACGGAAAACTTGACAAGATGAACCCACAGTTTGGTGCCATGAGGTTATCTGTAGATGTTGGCTGAAGATGTCACCAATGTGTTTGTATGTAACGTCGATACAAACCGCAACGCTAACTTTACATGTTGCTCAGTTATACAGCCAAAATAACGTTGTCCGTTGTTATTTAAATGTAGTTATACAAACGTATTTATAAAAACATACATTTAAATAGCCTAAACATGTTTTCATTGAGCCAAACCGTTTTAAAATAGTCAGCAGTTTCTTACAGTTCACAGGTAGATTTGAGATCCTCCTCTTTGGATGTATTCATGTAACAGCTGCTGATAGACACGTCTGTTTATTCTGCCTTTTTAAGTGACAAGTGGTCGTCATATGCTCAGTAATATTTCAACTACAAATCCTGTTTGTTTTTCCTTTATGTAGGCTAGACAGCACCATGAAGGAAAGGGAGCAGTCCATCAGAATGAAACTAATGATAAACAGCACTGTCAAGGCCAACAATGCTTTTAATGATTACATATCCTACTACTCTCTCTCTCACACGCGTCAAAGACAAAGGTGACAACAAGTCTACGAGAAATGACCCCAACATGATGAAAGGAAATAAGAAGACAATCACTGAAGGAGAACCACGTAATAACCAAACTGAGAATGAAAAAGACTTCGTGATAATCCTCCCTCCACAACCTGCCACGAGACCATAACATAAGATGGATAATCTCATAAAATCCAAAAGGAAGTTGTTTTGGTTCAGTCGTGTCAATGTTGAAATATGTTCAGTATTGTCCAGTTAAATACGTGGAGGACGTCCCGCTGGGCCTGTAACCCCAGTAAACGTAGACAAGACCTACTGGGCAGCAGTGGCTGCTCTGGTCTAACCCTAGAATGACAGGTGAGCCATATTCATGTTCCAAAAACACCAAGAAGTAAATGATCGTAGGCCAGATCATGAAACATTTGATCTGCGTGACATCTTGAAATACTTTTTTTCCACTCAATAAATGCTAGTTCCAAGTGGCCTGGTTGTATTAAACACACACGACGGGCCTGTGTTTGCAGTCAGCATAACGTCTTCAAGGACGCAAGGCTATAGAAGCATCATAAGCTATATTAACTATATAAGCACACATTCAAAGGCATTATGTATGCGACACTTCAAGATAACAAAACATCAACGTGCCCAAGTGGAAAGCAAGCATTTGTAAACAGCTCACACCTCATCTCTTCTCTAAACTCCAAGACTTCACATTAAAGCCCTGTTTTCTATGGTTAGGACTTAGATTAGATGGGTACTTCAGAGAGTTAAGAGGGAGGGCGTTAACATTGGTAATGGTGAATGTATCTGAGTGGTGTGGCTGAACAGTAGAAGGAGTTGGAATATTACAGTAAACAGACCATGTCCCCATTCATGGTTCAGTCAGACTGACATGGGCTACATTGACTGAAACACCAGGATAGTGTTTCGTTTTGATGATAAAGTAGTGGATTACAAACACGCTATAAGGACTCATGTTTCATTGAGCGACATCTAGTGGCCGAGAGCTGAAAAATCCAGCTGTTAATTTGCAATACTGTATCAAATTAAAATGTCTCGACAAATTGGAGCTATTGTAACAATGCCATCTAAAATGCACCACAAGCCATTCATACCTGCAGCGGTTAAGGTGCAGACGTGTCCAACAGGAGGAGGAGGAGAGGAGGAGACGAGGCAGGGATACTGTTCGAGACTTTATTACAGCCAGTAGTTTACGAAACAATTTACCTTTCAGGTGTCCAGCTATCATTTATACACATGATATTCTGAGCACTGACAGTAAAATGACATAAAACAGGAATGCATTCAAAATTTATTATCTCAGCTTTTCTATATTTTGCTATTTTTTAAACTTTTGCATTTTTATTATCAAGGTCTAGTCAAACCGTTCCTAGACCTGGCAAAGTCAATTGTGTTCTTATTTTTTAAGAAATAATTTATCATTTTTCGATGTTTTCAGAGTTTTAGGTTTTTCAATGTTTAATTTTTTTTTCTATCTTTTTCATCGGTGAAGCAGGTTTCAAAATGCACAATCTGTAAAGAACAAAGACGAGTTAAAATGAGTTGATCTCTCTCTCTATATATACATCTATATTTTTATCTACATCATGCAACTAGAACCCACCTTTTAGACGCTGGGAACCCCAGCAGGGGTGGTGGACTTCTGGGCAGCTTCCTTGGCCTGGTGAGCCTGAAGCACGGCCACAGCCTCATCCACCTACCAAACACAACTCAAGTTAACCACTGGATCCTCCTCCAGACACAGCAGCCAGTACAGCACACCGCCAACACAGTTCCATGGCTGCACAAACATTCAGTGAGCGTTTAAACGACCACCACGGCCGAGAGACGGCGACTGACCTTGGAGCGCAGGGACTCTGGTGACTCCAGCATGTGGAGCAGCTCAGAGTTGTCGATCTCCAGCAGCATGCCGGTGATCTTACCGGCCAGGCTAGGGTGCATGTTCTGGATCAGAGGGAACAGACGCTCACCTGGAGGGAGAAGAAGAGACGCAGCAGTCAGTAAAAGGCAGTCTCTCAATAACTAGCAGAAGGGCCCTTCCACACACCGTCCCGTGTCTGTAGATGATTCATCAACTCACCCAGCATCTGCTTCTGTTCCTGGGGGGGGGCAGCAGCTAGCATGGAGGCAGTCAGCGGCTCCTGTCCTTGGACATGTACAGCCGGCTGGGGAACAAACAAATACGTTCATGCAACTGTCCCAGGACAGCAGAAGCCTCCTCTGAGCGGGCCATGGGTGGCGGTGAGGTTCCTACCTGCTGCATGGGGACCTGTGGCTGTGAGGCCATGTGCTGCTGAGGGTTGCGGACCCCCGGGGCGTATTTGTACTGAGGCATGGCCCGCACGGGGGCCGCGGCCGCCGAAGCACTGGCAGGGCGCTGGCCGAGGGCCTGGGTGGCTGGGGACCCAAACAACACACGGTGACTAACGGCATCACTGTGGTCCAAACCACCGTGTTGTCATCCGTAGCTGCAGGAATACTCACGCATGCGCTGGGAGGTCATCATGCGCGGGACCTGGGCGGTGGTGGGCCGCATGGCGTTGAAGGTCTGGGGCCTGGGGGCGGACGGACGCATGGCGTTGGGCATGTTCTGGAAATCTGGGGAGAGTGAATAGATACAGGATCCAATCAACAGTTGTTACTTAACGTCGAAATACCAGCAACGCGTCAACCGCAGAACAGAGCAGCAGAGCGACTGAAGCTGCTTCACGGACCACAGAAGCCGCTTGGCTACTCTCGATTTTCTCTCTCTCTCTCTACTCTCCATTTTGCACAGCTGGTCCTCAAACAGGTGAAAACTCCACAACGAATACGGTTTAAAAATGACAATAAATACCTCGTTGTACCAGAGGCAATGCAATGTAGCAGAGCAACCTTGTGTTTTTAATTAAATTACATTCATTCAATCAATCAATCAATCAATTAATTAATTACAATAAATCAAATCAAAGTGTACCCATGATCCGGTAGTTAATTCAGTACCAGATAATATAGCCTAAACCCTGCATAACCAACTGCTATCCTACTTGAACCCTCCTGAGAAAACCACAGACTCTTGGACCAGTCTACAAAACGAGAGGCTACTCACGCTGGGGCCGGACACCCTGGGTGGCCCAGCGGGGGCTGGGGCGGAGCTGGGCCAGCTGGTTGGCTGAGTAGTATGCAGCACGGTTCTGAGCCTGTGGGCCACAAGGAACAGGTCAATACGACCGCCCCAAACAAACATGTCCGTCTCCTTCCGGCTGTTCCGACCGGGGCGGCGCTCACCTGGGGGATGGCGGCCATGAAGTATCCTGAGGGCGGGGCGGGCTGGTAGGGGTTGAGCACGGGGTTGGGCACGGCGCGGACGGTGGCCATCCTCTGCATGTACTGGTTGGTGAGGTGAGCCTGCCGCTCCTCCTTGCGCTGAGCCAGGGCGACATACAGCGGCTTGGTGGCAACGATGCGGCCGTTCATCTCCGTGACGGCCTTGGTGGCCTCCTCCGGGGAGGAGAAGCAGACGAAGCCGAAGCCTTTGCTGCGACCGCCTTCCATCATAACCTGTAAGGACACGGCGTTACGCATGTTCTCACCGTGGAGCTGTGGAGGCCAGAGGCCCCTCACGCCTCATGAGAAGGCCAGGTTTGGAGGTGTACCTTGGCACTTGTTATGGTTCCAAAGGGAGAGAACTCTTTGCGCAGGCGCTCATCATCCAGACCGTCATCCAGGTTTTTGACGTAGAGATTGACACCCTAATGTAGAACAAAACAAAGCATTCTGTAAGTTGTCAGCGTTGCAACATGACCTAATGAGGACCATGCATAGCTTCAGGAAGCAGACCTGGTATCTGGTCATGCGGTCTTGCTTCATCTGCTCAAACTTGCGTTTGAGTTCATTCTGGCGTTCGCCCTTCTTCTGCGCCCGTCCCACGTACACCTGTCTTCCGTTGAGCTCTTTGCCGTTCATGTCATCCACAGCCTGCAAGACACAACAAAAGCCCAATTAAGAAGGAACCCACAGCGACGTGTGCGGAGTCACGCTGGACAACTAAACTCTAAATATTCGAGTGCTGAACATACCGGTGTTGCAGCTCAAAGGAAACACGTCAACAACGTCAATGTTGGAATGTATGCAGGAAGGGTTACATTACATTACATTACAGTCATTTGGCAGACGCTTTTATCCAAAGCGACTTACAATAAGTGCATTCAACATCGGTAGGCAAGACAAGGTTTGTCAACTTAGTCATTACTGTGTGGCCTTGATTAAATATAATGTAGAAGGAAGGCCATCTGCTCTCTGGCAGGAGAAGAACAACGTGTTACCCACCTTCTGTGCATCCTCATGCCTCTCAAAGCTGACGAAGCCGAACCCCTTGGACTTGCCGCCGTCGTCGGTCATAACGCGGATACTGAGGGCGGGTCCTGTTCAGAAAAACACCGCAAGAATTGTTTTAGAAAATACGTCAACTTATGAAGTATGCCAAGGGGAGGACACCCAGCACCATCTCACCATATTTGTTAAACATCTCCCTCAGCTTCTCGTCATCCATGTCTTCTCCGAAGTTCTTGATGTAAACATTAGTGAACTCTCTGGCGCGAGCACCCAGCTCAGCCTCGCGTTCTTTCCGGGATTTGAATCGTCCGACAAACCTGTGAACCACACACGCGTGAGTCAGAGGACAGCACGGACGTGCAGAATATCCTACTGCTCCTAATGAAACTTGAGTCAGTGTTTTGGTTGGTATTCAAATCAAACTGAATACACATTCAATTGAACAATAAAAGGTGAAATATCACAAGATGCAGTTAAGTTCCGCTCCAAACGCGTATGTTGTGAGTGGTTAGTCAAACGGGACGTGGATGTGTGTACAAGGGAACTGAGGCCCACTTACACTTTTCTGTCATTAAGTAACATGCCGTTCATTTTCTCAATGGCTCGTTCGGCAGCCTCGTGGGTCTCAAAGTGCACAAAGCCGTACCCCTTTGACCCATTTTCATCACAAACCACCTTGGGAAAAAGACATTGGAGCGCATGAGCAACACAACGACATGCAACACAACTCAACTGAACCAGCTTAGACCGCCGGATCCACACAGTGCAACGCTGAGACATGCACAACGCCAGGCTTCCTGCTTACCTTACAGGACAAGATGTTCCCAAAGGCAGAGAATGTATCGTACAGGGCCTTGTTGTCAATGGACTTGTCCAGGTTCTTAATGAAGATGTTGCCAACCCCACTCTTCCTCAGCGAGGGATCCCGCTGGGACCACATGATGCGAAGTGGTCTGCCTTTGATGACGTCAAAGTTCATGGTGTCCAGGGCCCGCTCAGCTGAAGAACACAAAATACAGACCAGGGTGAAGAAACCAGCCCTGCAACACCCATGCAGGACACCATAACTTACTATTGACTCATACAGAGACCTCACTTTAAAGTCAGCTGTGAACATGTAACGACTACCTGTGAAAACGTACCGTGTAGTACCAACGGACATCAAAACACGCCCTAAATATGCCAGTTGGTCGCCTACTCGAGTGGAAACACCGCTTTTCACATGACATGCACATAATTTCGTCATAGTGCTGCAAACCGACAAAATGGAGTCAGCGGTAGCATGTGGACCGAATCTACTGAACGTACCGTCGGCCGGCTGCTGGAAGTTAACGTAGGCATAGCCGAGGGAGCGGCGGGTGATCATGTCCCTGCACACCCGGATGGACAGGATGGGTCCGGCCGGGCTGAACTTCTCGTACAGCATGGCCTCCGTGACGTCCTGGTGCAGGTCTCCCACGTACAGCGAGGCCATGGGGTAGCTGGGGGCGCTGGGGTTCATCTCTGAACCACACACGGGGTCTGGGTCCTGCTGCCGGGGGGAGACTACGGTGGTCTTCGGTCGTGGTTAGACTGCGTCTCCTCGGCTGGGTTTCTGGACGCACGCCGCTAGCTCCAACGTGGGCTAACAGGCGGACAGGTCGGACCGCGGGCCGACTATTAATGTTCAAATCTACACGTTTCACTGCTAGTAAGTGACAATATGCGCGGCCAATATTACCGATAAATGATCAAACAATGGGATGCCAATGCCCTTAGAGTGAAAGAAATAGATGTTGGCGATATAATGGCTGACGTTGTTCACCCACGCGTCCAACAATAATGCTAACGGTTAGCCTGCTAGCGTCCTGTGCGTCGCGGTCGGAATCCCTGCGTCTTCTTGGCGTTTCTTGGTCCGCAAATCAAATCCTGCTTCACCGATTTTTTTTTCTTATAAAAAATATGTCTGCGTTTGTACTCTAGCTTTTGGTTTGTTTCATAATAATAAAATGTGTGCCGAGACTAGCTCCAGAGCACACCCTACGCAGACGAGTTATAGGAAGGAAAGGAAGGACGCGCGGATCGGCGACCGAGACCAGAGGAGACCGCCTGTGACGTCACAACCCGGGTGATTGGATCAAGGTAAGTTGAAAACCCACCGCAGTGCTCGGAATTAATGTGCTCCACCACCCATGTGATGTTTACTGTTTTATATACGCAACCCCTGCAGTGTTTTCAACATTAAAAACTTTTGAACAATTATTGGTTTTATTTATATATATTTTTTTGGGGGGATTCATCGTTCCACGCAACGGATCGAGTACATTTTAAAATGGGAAAGGGAATACTCCTGGTCTCGTATATTAGGGCTGTTACACTTGAGGTTGGTGCAAGGTAGTGCAACCATACTGTATAAAGTGGGTGCAACAGGCGCACAGCCACCAACAGCCATACACATTTTAAATTCATTGCATAACTCTAAAGTACGGATCGTTTTAAGGGCCAAGAGATAGGAGGTCCGCGTCTCGTCCTACCAGGTACCTGGGGTGTGGTCGGTCGGCCGCAGGACGCTGTGACAACCTACCTGGATCCACTTCTGATCACAGGATACGAGTTTCGGTGGTTTTCAATGGAAGCATTTAACGTAAAAGTTGAATATGTCAATGGCCTGAATAATATTAACATACAATAAAACATTCAATTGTTACAATGTTTGTTGGTTACGCAAGCCTAAATAAGCCACACACATACATTACTGTTGTAATCATTGCTAATTTGACAAACTGTTAGTTTGTAGTTTCTGTTAGTTGTCTTATCTGATGGTTTTATCCAAAGAGACTCCAACACTCAGATGCCTCAGACAGAGGAGTAGATACCCAATATCTTTTGTTTCATCGGTTTCCAGAGCAAATCCTTGATTAAAACAGACTACAAACCTTTAAATTATCTTTGTTTTATTACACATACATGAAATTACATATTTATCTCCAAATAACAGTAATGTTCAGGTTATCTCTATGAAAAGACATGCTAGCCAACCCTCCCTTAACCCTGTATAACATATTGTAAGAAAGAAAGAAAATCAGTACATACTCGGTACAAAACAAAGCAGGGACTAGAGAACCTTAGGGAGGGTTAACATGATACAAACAGGGACTAGAGAACCTTAGGGAGGGTTAACATGATACAAAGCAGGGACTAGAGAACCTTAGGGAGGGTTAACATGATACAAAGCAGGGACTAGAGAACCTTAGGGAGGGTTAACATGATACAAAGCAGGGACTAGAGAACCTTAGGGAGGGTTAACATGATACAAAGCAGGGACTAGAGAACCTTAGGGAGGGTTAACATGATACAAAGCAGGGACTAGAGAACCATAAGGACGGTTAACATGATACAAAGCAGGGACTAGAGAACCATAAGGACGGTTAACATGATACAAAGCAGGGACTAGAGAACCTTAGGGAGGGTTAACATGATACAAAGCAGGGACTAGAGAACCTTAGGGAGGGTTAACATGATACAAAGCAGGGACTAGAGAACCATAAGGACGGTTAACATGATACAAAGACAACCAAAAGAAACAAGGAACGGTAACAAGCTGCTTGTTTAGCTTTACCTCGTAATCGATACACAGAAGTACAAATGAGGGTCACTCAATAAAAACAGATAAGTTTAGATTGTGAGCGGAACGTGAGCCTGTGTTCCAATCAAGTCCTCATCTCTCAGCTCCCACCGGCACCAACAGTACGCCAACAGAGCCCACTTACAGTCAGTAGGTTTACATGCAGAGGAAAAACCCAGTTCTAACCCGGTTCCCGGCCAGGTCCCAGCAGGTAACTCCGCTGGGACCCATCGTCACTTGGACCAGTGATGGTGCTGGGATCCCATTAGAACAGAACATCAATATCTGTTGAATCTCAAACGTTAAGGTCGGATTAGCGTGCCGGTCGCTTCTGTAACCCAGTGACCGTAGTGCCATATAAAAAGGGACAATGGTATGCCAACTGCTAACTAAATGGACAGCGACTTCAACCGGGTTACCGCGCCAAACCGGGTTCCCGCTGCGTAAATGTACTGACTTGGCTTGATCCAACAAGTCTGCATCAAACCACCCTCACACACGCTCTGTAGCAAACATGTTACTCAACACCCAACTTCACCCTTTCCCAATTTCTACCAAAGACAGAACAAAACAATGAATGGGGAGGGAGATGGAGGGGGGAGGGAGAGAGGGAGATGGGGAGGGGGAGGGAGATGTCCACAAATGACGACAACAATGTGGTCAGCGTATGAATAAGGGTGAAGACGATGGTGAAGAAGGGTCCAGAAGAGGCTGAAGCAGGACTTGGTGAGCCTCAGTCCTGAGGCTCCTCTGCATCCTCTGCGTCACCCTGGCTGTCTGTGGTCCACAGCTGTGCAGAGAACAGAGAAAATGAGGGGAGAAGGAAAACCTCCCAATGCATCAGCCCACTATCAGAGATACAGGAGCTCATAGGCTCACACACTTACTGTCAAGTTGTCTCTCAGTAGCTGCATGATCAACGTGCTGTCTTTGTACGAGTCCTCCTTCAGCGCGTCCAGCTCCTCGATGGCTTCATCGAAGGCCTGCGCATGTCAAGACACACAGAGGCTGGCTGTGTGAATCCAACCCTTCACGAGTTATTGTGGTTATCAAGAAGCTCCCAACGGGGGGCTGTGCTTACCTTCTTGGCCAGCTGACAGGCCATTTCAGGAGAGTTGAGGATCTCGTAGTAGAAGACGGAGAAGTTGAGGGCCAGGCCGAGGCGGATGGGGTGGAGGGGCTGCATGTACTCTGTGCTGATGTCCAGGGCGCCGGAGTAGGCCGCCCGGGAGGACTCAACGATGGCTGAACACAACCGACCGGTCACTAGTGATCACCTAGTGGCTCGTGTTCCCTTCAAGCCATTCATGCTATGATTGCTTTAGTCAACGTTTTGTTGCGTTTTCCCCAATACTAACATGCTTAATACGTTTTCTGGTTATACCACATGTGGCTTCGTTAAAGACACTGCCTTGAGACACACAAGGACCACACCCTCTTCTGGACAATACTTTCCTGGGTAGGATCCACTCCTCTGCACTGGAATTTACATAGTAGGTTGGTCAGATACTCAACAGAGTCCTCTGCACGGTAAAACTACATCGTATGTAAGGCTGAGGGAAGATTACAAGCTGTGAGCTACAGGTGTTGTTGTGGAGTTGTAGACTCTAGTGAGCCTTTTACATGTGTTCTAACCTTCTCTAGGTTAGAACACATGTAAACACCACTAGGTTAGAACACCACCCACATGGTTCAGATTTATTGGACAATATAAAAACGATTCTCACCTGACATAACCCAACATAAAGATTTACACTAAAGTCAGGAAACCTGCTGACATGTGCACATGATGGCCCAGGTGGTATATAACATTAGAAGTGTATCCTGTAGCTGGACAACAGTAAAAAGCTGGTCAAAAACTGTGTGACCAGCTGAACTCCGGTGTGGGTGTAACACACATGTATAAAATACTGATTAAAGCTGACTTTGGATATGTGGAAATTTAAAGCACCTTTTGGACCATGTATTCGATTATAATTGTTGGTATTTCTCTGCACAAATTTGTCCTTTTGGACAATTCAAGTCAACACTGATAAGTTAGTCTATCTATATTGTTAACACAACCCTGTCAGACAAAGAGAATCACATTCTGTAGGAAACACTGCACACAGACACACACTGACCTTCCCTCTCCTCTCCGACAGCCACCTCAGCGAGGTAACGGAAGTAGTCTCCTTTCATTTTCATGTAAAACACTTTGCTCTCTTCTTGAACCGAGTTGGGGATGAGGAATTTGTCCAGGAGATCCTGGAGATGAGGAGCACAAACACCAAAGGAGGAGAAAAAGACCAAAAGTTAGGAATGATTGTCATAACTTGGCCTAGTTTTCCAGTACTAACACACCTCACAGGTGAAGTGCTTTGGTTTCCACCCACACCAGAAGACATACATGTTAGGTTAATACTCCACTGTCCACTGCTCCTAGTGCTGTAGTGATGGGTTAAATGCAGAAATCACATTTTATTGTAAAAATATTGTAAATATTGGTCTTCTCCTCCTCTTTGTCTCACTCTGTCAACTGACGTACACAGCATCTCCTGCTAGACTAGCTACGGTAGTAGGAGGAACATCTCCTGCTAGACTAGCTACGGTAGTAGGAGGAACATCTCCTGCTAGACTAGCTACGGTAGTAGGAGGAACATCTCCTGCTAGACTAGCTACAGTAGAAGGAGGAA
Source organism: Laemonema laureysi (assembly GCA_900303225.1). Classification (NCBI taxonomy): domain Eukaryota; kingdom Metazoa; phylum Chordata; class Actinopteri; order Gadiformes; family Moridae; genus Laemonema; species Laemonema laureysi. The sequence continues at coordinate 15,246 of OMNS01080112.1, forward strand.
CATCTCCTGCTAGACTAGCTACGTTTCGGTAGTAGGAGGAACATCTCCTGCTAGACTAGCTACGTTTCGGTAGTAGGAGGAACATCTCCTGCTAGACTAGCTACAGTAGTAGGAGGAACATCTCCTGCTAGACTAGCTACGTTTCGGTAGTAGGAGGAACATCTCCTGCTAGACTAGCTACGTTTCGGTAGTAGGAGGAACATCTCTTCTCATTCTAAGGGGTTCCTTTAGCTCATATATCCCCTTCATCCAAGGCCAACTACTGCCAACACCTTTGACAAAAGACATGACGCTAGCGAGGAAAGTCTAGACAGACTAAAGGTGTGGACAGGAGCTGGGGTGGAGGACAATGGGGGAGGGTAGCTGGTGCAGCCTGCTGATCTACCAATGAGCTTTCCCTAATAGAAGTAGGTCACTCACAGTTGGCCCTGGGTCCACACACACACACGCTTTCCAAATGCAGCCCCCAGACACAGACACCAAGTAGAGGCAGGGGTGCTGAGGCCAAGGTAGATATGGGACTACACCATGTGGCTTTAAGAGCCGGGCTGTAGACTCAACCATCGGGGCCTCGGAGAGAGAGAACCGGTCTATTCCGAGTCCACCCAACAGGTACACACCAGTTGGTGACAATCAATCAACATATATATGTTATATCATAAACCTGCTCTTCTTGTTTTGTACGGACGGGGCGACTTGGAGGACAGACGAGTGGCTGCAGCCTTCATGTCTGCACCACTGGATCCTGGACATGCAACACCATCACCTCCGTCGGTTATGTTTCCTTGGGGTACATTTTCATGAACTGTCGTGATTTCTGTGTTTCTGCATCCGGTTCCTGCAGGCTGGAGCATTACAAAAACAAGCCACTCATCTGTCTTGAGAGACGACATCGACAAGGACTCAAGTGGACAAAGACCGGGGGGGTGTTGTGTCAACAACAAGTCCTTAACCCGACCCCCCTCCAGGACGAGCCACAGGCGGGTAGGAACCACGCTGGGAAAGGCAGTAGGAGGCACATCTATGTGGGCTTGAGGTGATACAGAGAGGTGGTCAGGTGCTGGGACAAACAGGGCCCTGTTTCAAGAAGCTTGGTTTCCAGGTGAACCGGATATATTAAGTCACAATTCAGGAAAAGCTAGAATTTTCGGTTTCAGATACCAAGATTAGACTACTCCCAGTTCAGTTACCATGGCGACTCATGCTGTGAGCCTAGCCTGGAGCAAAGCCGGTACATGCAGGTTAGTGCCCAGATAACCCCTCCCACAGCTGCGCTGGTGGCTTGTTTAACCAACTGTTTACGGTATCCAAGACTATTGTCTTCCAAGGCATCGCATGTTCCCTCGTTGTTAGGATTTTACCAAAACAACCAACTTAACGTGACATGTCCAAATTGAAGTACTTCTATACTTACACACTTAATAAAAGTGTACAGTAGGTACAGCGGGGCCTAGCGGTACCCTAACTTCCTACACCTTATGTTGACAGCAATAACAGCACGCTATTGTGACTATATATAGGCCATACTATAATTGACTGATGCCTTTTGGCACACAACCTCTGAATCCAAAACTAAAACATACAATATTTACAAAATATTGTAACTTTAATCCAGTCGATTCAGAAAGTCAAATGTGCTCTGAAGCCTGATTCATATCGGACTCCTGTGATATTGGCTGATCAGAGACGTGATATATGGTGGCTTGTGTTTATTGGTATCTCTTCTATATGAAATCTATATTTTTATAAAATACACAAAAACAGCTTGATCCTCACGTGAATGCATTCCTATCAGGGGGAAATTAAATGCTCTCACCAGCACGTCGTGGCAGATCTTCTTCAACTCCTCCTCGATGGTCTCCCTGTACTTCTTGACTATGGCCTGCTTCTTCTCATTAGTCTCCGTCTTCTTCTCGATGCTGGACACCACCCTCCAGGAGGAGCGCCGCGCCCCCACCACGTTCTTGTAGGCCACCGACAGCAGGTTGCGCTCCTCGCTGGTGAGCTGGGTCTTGCCGCCCTTCTCCGTCACCGTCTTCATGGCAGCGGCCATGTCGTCGTAGCGCTCTGCCTGCTCAGAGAGCTTGGCCTTCTGCATCAGCTCCTGCTCCACCACGTCGCTCTTTTCCATGGTGGCTGCTGGCTGAGGAGGGAGAGCAACCGGGAGACAGGATCAGTACAGTATCTACCAGGATGAAACAACACCTCTGAGTATCTCCAAGTAGTTTGCAAAAGAGGAACATTTACAGTGAGGTTGGACAACTTCTACGGGTAAGAGCCTGGCTCTGCTTGATGGAGATCAGGCCGTGCACCTCACACCACAATGTGGTGAGTGTCCAATAGCCAGCAGGCTTTCACTCAATCAATCCCTCATTTTCCATTTCAGAGGACATGTAGCCAGTGTATTCCACATCCACCAACAATACTGTTTGTCCCCTTGTTACTTATCAAAAGCTTGGATATCATTTTAAATGTAGATATGAAATGCCATTCATTTGTCAGAAATCGCAGACATTAACAATAAAAAAAGACCTAAACAAACCAAAAACCTAGATACTGAGTATGCTTATATCAAGCTTAACCAGTCTACTCTCGTGAGACGATGGCTAGCCGAAGGTTTGATGACACAACCAATAACATGGGTCACACAATAAAACTATTACGTTTTTATAGATTTTATATCAAATTTGGAGCTTTATGGTTTCAATCAGAGGGCTTACGTGATAAATTAGCCACATGAGTTACAATAAAAGGTGTACATTAATACATTACAGTCATTTGGCAGACGCTTTTATCCAAAGCGACTTACATTAAGTGCATTAATAGTACATGTGAATGTTTTTTCTCTCAATCTTAAAGAATGTGTGACATGTGAATGCCAGAGGAGTGTGTGCACCACCACACCCCTCTGTACCTGTTGCACTGCTCAGAGGAGTGTGTGTACCTCTTCCCGTCCACCACCACACCCCTCTGTACCTGTTGCACTGCTCAGAGGAGTGTGTGTACCTCTTCCCGTCCACCACCACACCCCTCTGTACCTGTTGCACTGCTCAGAGGAGTGTGTGTACCTCTTCCCGTCCACCACCACACCCCTCTGTACCTGTTGCAATGTTCAGAGGAGTGTGTGTACCTCCTTCCGTCCACCACCACACCCCTCTGTACCTGTTGCAATACTCAACTAGTCAGATGAACCACTTCGCCAACACCTTGTTAAAGTTATCAGAGGCTCACACCGAGTCTCATTTAGTTGTATTAGCTACACACTGATATTTAATAACCCATCACATTCCCCAGGAACCCTCAAGGCCCTGGTGAAGACCCAGTCCACCACGCAGGGGTATTTCCTGAATCCAGACCTTCTCATGCATGACAGCCGTAGGCGAGGACGAGGCAACGTGTTCCTAATGTTATAATATGGTGTGTGTGAATATAACCCACAGTTTCGATAGTGAACAGATGAACCGCCGATAATCTTACACCGACATAATTGCAATTAGAGTAAACATAACGCCAAGTATTACACACATTACAAATAGCAGACATAATTCGCCTGAACTCCATCCAATCAGCGACTAAACCCGTGCCCGTTAAAGCTTAGTTTTTACAACAGGTTTAAACCCTTTTAAACGGCCCATCAAAGCACATCCTAACATAAAGACCACGTTAGACCAGCCGTCCACCTGACGCGCCTTCCCCGTCGGCTCGGTTCTGGGCGCCAGCAGTGAGCCGAGCCCGCCGTGTACCGTCTATTGTTCTACAGGATGGCCAGCAGACCCGACGGTAGAACCCCACACTCCAGAAGTCAAGGAGCAACATCGCTATGATTTAGACATACGTGTCGAGGCAGACTGCGGTACCAAGAGGAGTTCCTACCTGGTCGGAGGACGGGTCGTAATCTCAGTCGACGGAGTTCAGCTGATTCCCTCCCTGCCGCCTCTCTGAACCCCAGCCGCCGCGCCTCCGACCAATCACAGCGCCGCTAGGCAGGGGGAGCGCCTGACGTTGGCCGTTTCCACGGCGACGGAGAGCACAGCCCCGTGGGTGTTGTAGTTCTTTTTTGTGTTACCTTCCTGTAGTCCAGGCATACACAGTGCTATAGTATTCGGTACCAGTCATTAGATCATTAAAGCACTATCTTATCTTAATTATCTTAACTATCTTAATTATGTGAATCTGTTTCCTTTTAAACACACACTCTTGTTTGTTGAACGATGTGTTCTCTAAAATAGGTACAAATCACAGTTCGCAAACAAAAAACACAAATTAATGCCAGGTTGAGGATGTTGGCCATGTTCTCCAGTGTGGATGGAGGGGATGAGGAGAGCATCAGTGGAAGTAGAGTGGGGCAGCGCCTCTTGCCTAATAGGAACTACTATTTCGGTAGTCTCGTTGGTTTCCAAGGGAAAAAGTGAAGCTATTTTTGCCCTGTCACATGCTTCCCCTAAGGCCAGATTCCAAGCCAATAACCTCTTTAGTGGAAGATCAGAGTACATTGGTTGCAAAAATGCAGACATTTCTGACGGCTAGTTCCCATAATGCAATAACTAAAATGAAAAAGAAGAATATGACACTATCTATAACATTAAGTCACTGGTATCAACCTTGTTGTATTGAACCATCTTGACTAATTGTAAGCAGTCTGAAAACAAAACAAACGAAACAAGAATAACATGACGTTCACATGAAGTATGCTGTGGACAAAATGTAAATAACCATGGAAATGTTCTTCTATAATAGCATTATAATTACTGTCATGAAGAAAAGTGCAACATGATTTATAATGAAAGTACACCTTTATAATGACATGTAAAACATGTGGCCCATTATTCACCATTCATGTGATCAACATTCAACATTTCATTTCTCAAAATCCAATCTGTTGATTGAAGATGTAGATAATTAGGGTTAGTCGAACCATTAAATGGGACATATGTTAGTTAAGATTGGAGGTACCTTTGCCCCATTATTAAAGACATGTTAGGACCATGCTCCAGGTTTTCTTTGTCACACAGCTAGTACAGTAATGAGAGGGGGCTGTTCAGCCCAGTCAGTGCTAATTCATGTCCTCGCCTTAGTTCTGCAGTCCTAAGGTAGACTTCTGGGAATTTAACGGGAAAGGGATATATATATATATATATATAGGTGTCCAGGTGTCTTTGCTGGGTTGTGTGAGTGTTTCTTGCAAAACAATAAATTGTTGATTATTTTATTGGTACATACTACGGTCAACCATGTGGACCAACTTCAGAAGACCCAAACATTGAAAAAAAGTGGATACTGCAAACATGCAAATGAAACCGAGCAATTCATGTTTTGATTGGTGAACTGCTACCTTACATATTAGGTTGATTTGAAGGTACCATGCATCTATGTAAAAATATGTCTACGACTATCCAAGTGTTGAGGTAAAAACGGAACACATGAATGTTGAAGTATGTTTTTGATTACATCTTATGATACATCAAATAGAGAAATGGCCATAACTCAATTATTATTATTATTATTATTATTAATTATTTATTGAAATATCAATAAAAATTAATATAACCAAATAAATACAGTAATATAACAAGACAAATAAACAATGATTTCACAAGGGGGAATTCAGATCAGTTGGTCTATCCATTTCAGTGGGGAAATTCTTTAAACTATCATATAATTTTTGTGCCTTTATTCCTGTTATACGATTTAGAGATCTCATGTACATTTTAAAGTCATTCATGAAGACAATACATTTGGGGGATGATTTCAGTACTCTATTCTTGTGGATAAAGAATTTGGCTAGACATAGGATTACATTGCAACAGAGTTCCTCATTTTTGTTTTGCAAGATCATACCAAAAGGTCTAGAGATAGAAGCTGGAAACAATAAGATTTGGTGTTTGATCCATTTGTGAACCATAACTCAATTATGTCCAATGGCTCGTCGAACTGAGTCTGCTTCAGGCCTAATCACTCCACATGCTCTGTACTGTCTTAATTGCTTTTATGTGTGTGTGATATATGTGTATGTGTAACCTGTATGTATAAGCTACTGGATGTCTTAAATTTCCCTCTGGGATGAATAAAGTATCCATCTATCTATCTATCTATCTATCTATCTATCTCGGCTGATTTACGGCAGAACACCCAAGCGCTTGACTGA
>OMNS01080114.1:5000-14287 GCA_900303225.1 Laemonema laureysi
GCATGTTGCATTAAACATGTGTTCACATGGCGTGTATTGAACATTTGTTATACATCCCATAATACGTTTGATTCATCTTAGATCACAAGCTGCCAGGGCCGTGAGTCTTTCCCCAAGACAGCAGTGGAGTTGGTTCATCAGCTGGGAGAGTTTCTCAAAATGGTAAGAAGACGGGTTGTAGCGTCTGTACAACCCAACCACACCCAGTAGTCTGGGTTTGATCCTCATGGCCAGTCTATCTGTAGGACCCTAGAGACCTGCTCCTTAATACCCCGGATCTTAACCGCTGTTAGTCACCATACCAGCGCCTGCGTGATGAATAAACTATAACATGATGTTATAAACATAACATGATGTATCAACTACAGCATGTTATAAACTATAACATCATGTTATAAACATAACATGATGTATCAACTATAACATGATGTATCAACTATAACATGATGTATCAACTATAACATGGTGTTATAAACTATAACATGGTGTTATAAACTATAACATGGTGTTATAAACTATAACATCATGTTATAAACTATAACATGATTATCAACTATAACATGATGTATCAACTATAACATGATGTATCAACGATAACATGGTGTATCAACTATAACATGGTGTTATAAACTATAACATGATGTATCAACGATAACATGATGTATCAACTATAACATGGTGTTGCTGGTCTGTCCTCTACAGGTGAAGAGCAGTCTGTCCATCTATTCAGGACGGCGCTGAAGCCCAGACACTAATGAATGGATCTGCATTTCATATTTATATATTCACATTGATGATCAATATATTCCTATTTATTTTATATTTTATTTAACACTGGCCACAAGAATGTATTCTTACTAATGTGACAGAGATCTGCAGCACTTTGGCATATGAATATAGTTATTTATTAATTCATTCAATGTATTTATGCAGAATGTTTGGTCACAGTTATTAGTTCTTAAAGAACTTGTATTCTCTACCGTTTATGGTAAGTTATTTATTTATTTATACTTGTGTATTTGCCAAGAACAAATAAATTATTTCTGAAGAAAAATCCATTGTCTTGCTTTGAGAACACAGACTCACATCATGTCATCTGCAATGTGGTTGCTTCAATACATTACATTACAAGGTACATGTGCTCCTAAATGACAACAGGGTCCCACTCCTGGTCCCCACACGGCCTCACGGCCAGGGTCCCACTCCTGGTCCCACTCCTGGTCCCCACACGGCCTCACGGCCAGGGTCCCACTCCTGGTCCCACTCACGGCCAGGGTCCCACTCCTGGTCCCCACACGGCCTCACGGCCAGGGTCCCACTCCTGGTCCCACTCCTGGTCCCCACACGGCCTCATGGCCAGGGTCCCACTCCTGGTCCCCACACGGCCTCACGGCCAGGGTCCCACTCCTGGTCCCCTCACGGCCAGGGTCCCACTCCTGGTCCCCACACGGCCTCACGGCCAGGGTCCCACTCCTGGTCCCCACACGGCCTCACATGGCCAGGGTCCCTCAACGTCACGTTGCTCCTAAATATAAATTCCCATTCAAGGATATTTTTACTCACATGAGAACGAAATGGTCGCACTGTCGAGACCTGAATATCATTTTTTTTACAATTGGAATTGCAAATATTTCCTATATTTCCTCTAATTACTACTATATTACTATAATCTCTAAGGTCATTCATGACGTTTGTTTATGTGCTTAAATATATGTGCTCTAAGGTGATCTATTTGTGCCCTTCATCATGTGTAGCTCCATGCCGCCCCCTGGTGGCGGAGGACGGTGGAGGATTATTTCATGACAATCAGTAAACCTCACATCTCACAAGCTTAACTCCTTAAGGCCTCCAAAGCTCTGGCATTTAAACTAACACAACCTAAACTAAACTACTAAACTGTGTAGTACTGTTACCGGGGTAGTACATAGTTCTTTAGGTATTAGTAGTAGTGAACGGGTACACAACAAACAGATATGTGTTGGATAAACATGAGCTACAGAGCTCAGGAACACACAGACAGGAAGATACAGGAACACACACACACACAGGACCAGCCCTGTTTACACAAGAGAAATATCTGGATTCAACAACCGTTGTTTAATCTGGAGCGTATCTATATTTAGAAACCATTGATGGTTGGAACAAGCTGAGAGTTGGGTGGAGGTGTACCAGTTTACATTGCGTTGTAATGTTGCCGATCATGTCTAATAAATAATTGAATCATAGAATGACCACACGGACCACAGGAGTAGGGGTGTGTCAGGCAGGTGACCAGACACACCTGGCAGCTCTCTTGGTACCGTGCAGGAGCCCACCACACGCATCATCAGCCATGACCTCACTGCAGGACCCTGGACTTCCCAGTGAAGAGGGGGTTTCAAAAGACAACACGTCCCTTCACACACACAGACAGGATGCACGTTAGTACAGGAAATTCATGATGGGTATAAAACTACTAAATATTCAGAAAATGTGTCTATACATACACAATAAACTGTAGAAGCAAAACGACATGTAAACAGAGGTAGACAGTGTATGCTACATTATATTATACTTTACATGAGACATTGTGAACCATGAGGCCAGACAAGCTGTCCTTTACATCTACAGCAAGAGGACAGAAACAGTTTGGATTGAAAATGATGAGAAGGGAAAGCTTGTAACTGTAGGAGGACGTGAGGGCCACCATTATACAGTTACAGACCTACAAGTCTCCTACCTGTACACACTAACTGTATTATACAGTTACAGACCTACAAGTCTCCTACCTGTACACACTAACTGTATTATACAGTTACAGACCTACAAGTCTCCTACCTGTACACACTAACTGTATTATACAGTTACAGACCTACAAGTCTCCTACCTGTACACACTAACTGTATTATACAGTTACAGACCTACAAGTCTCCTACCTGTACACACTAACTGTATTATACAGTTACAGACCTACAAGTCTCCTACCTGTACACACTAACTGTATTATACAGTTACAGACCTACAAGTCTCCTACCTGTACACACTAACTGTATTCAACTGTGGTCCCGTGCTTCAACTCAACATAGCAGATTTCCCCTTGAGAATTTCCAGTCACGTAAAAACATTGAGTTTGTCTGCAAAAGGTTGTGTTGCACATGGAGTTTGAAGAGACATTGTTGACCTATTTGTACATGAAGATGCTAAGCAGACCATTCATGTGAACACATAGTAGATCTGCTCACCAGAAGCAACAGATGGATTACCTTCACACTTACCCAGTTGTTAACTGGGTATTAAAAGACAGCGTAAAATGTAAACCAGAGCATATCTTATATCCTTGTCAGGGATCAACGTTAACATTTTTTGCCACTGGCCCGGTCTGAAACATACTTGCCCTCAAAGTTGGAATCATCAACGTGAGAACATAAAACCAAAGACTTGTGTTACTGTCCCGACAGTGAGGAGAACGTTTTACTGTCCCGACAGTGAGGAGAACGTTTTACTGTCCCGACAGTGAGGAGAACGTTTTACTGTCCCGACAGTGAGGAGAACGTTTTACTGTCCCGACAGTGAGGAGAACGTTTTACTGTCCCGACAGTGAGGGGAACGTTTTACTGTCCCGACAGTGAGGAGAACGTTTTACTGTCCCGACAGTGAGGAGAACGTTTTACTGTCCCGACAGTGAGGGGAACGTTTTACTGTCCCGACAGTGAGGAGAACGTTTTACTGTCCCGACAGTGAGGAGAACGTTTTACTGTCCCGACAGTGAGGGGAACGTTTTACTGTCCCGACAGTGAGGGGAACGTTTTACTGTCCCGACAGTGAGGAGAACGTTTTACTGTCCCGACAGTGAGGGGAACGTTTTACTGTCCCGACAGTGAGGGGAACGTTTTACTGTCCCTGTTACAATAAGAGCACAAATGCATGGGGAATTCGCAGACGCAGTTGCTAAATATTATGGATATCAAATGTATTATTTCTGCGAATATCTTACATGCTTGAGCTAACCAGCCATGTTTGTGTAGATATGTGCAGGATGTATTCAGTTGTAAAGCAGCCTGGCTGAAGGGACTCACATCCACGTTCCACATGAATGTTAACTGCGTTCCCAGCTTTAGTCAGACCACATGCTTCTCTGGTCGCATCGTTTGTGATTCCAGCAACACAACGAAGTGGGAGATAAAGGTTTTCATTTTGAGGCAGAATGGCTAGTTGCTACTTGGTCCTGATTGGTCAATAACGTTCCATGGATGTGTATTCTGGTAACTAGTCGTCTTGCCTACTGATATTGAATGCACTTATTGTAAGTCGCTTTGGATAAAAGCGTCTGCCAAATGACTATAACATAATGTATTATGATTATTATTATGATTATTATGATTATTATTATTAACGGGACACCTCATTTAACAGTTCTGAATCAATGCACTACAAATCCAACATTAACAACAACGCTCAAATACAACCATCCACCAGATGTTTCCTTGGCAACACAAAAACAATATGCTCAAAGTAGAATATAAAAGAACGTAGAGTATAAGAATTATAATTTGATAAAACACCAACAGTAGGTGAATAAAGCACTCCAGCACTCCAAGGGGAAACACTAATATCACCCCCACACCTGGTGACGTGAGTGTGGCTACCATGAGTCAGGAATCACAGTCAGTATACCTGCACCAAGCCACAGCAGGCCGTCCCCAGGCAGACACATATGAACAGTCTTTCCACTTTCATTCAGCTGAAGGAAGTGACACACATGTGAAAGGTTCAGGTTTGGTTCTAACAGGAGAATCTGCATATATAATAATATTATACAAATATATATTTTGGAAAAGTAAACCTTTATCCCTAAATCCAAGGTGCAAACCAACAGCTTCTCGGACAGCAAGCACGCTAGCTCAGACCGCTAAAGGTTCAGAGGAGACAATACAGCCAACCGAGGTGGTTCACCTGATGTGACGTCAACCTACGTCTTCATCCACACATTTCTCACTCATTTTCTAACATCTACTCCTTTCTCCTTGAAGCAACCAGGACAGAAATGACAAGCCCTGAAACCTGTCCCACCAGATCACAAACATCTACAGGTTTCCGATGGTCTAAAAGTTCAACTGTTCATAATCCATGCTCCACTTCTGATTCATCTCAACTCATGACGGATTCTCCTATTAATGCTTTGTGATTTATTACTATTACCCTTAAAGGGGAACTTTCAACCTGCTTTGTATAATTTCAGTGTGGGTAGTTATATATCCCTGATGCAGACAGACAGATAGAAGGTTATCCATGTCACTGATGCAGTTCTCCTTCATGTTTACAGGTTGTTTTAACAGTATTGATCATCTCCTAGTCCTCTAGAACCCTCCAATCCATGGTTCATCGCTCATCTGATTTGAAGCTCTGAAAAAGAGCTTCAAATCAAATATATAAAAACCATATATGAACCATTGCATACCACTGTTGATGATGCTTGTATCAGTCATCAGGAGCAGCCTACACCTGACCTCCATACTACCACTACCTGGTTCCAATGTTACAACCAAGGGGTCCAACCTCACACCTGTTGTCTTACAACTGTTTCAGATACACAGCTTGTGTCTTTTAAACATCATAAAAGATGATTTACGAGGACTGAAGAGGAGGTTGAATAAGTACACAGCAGACATGAATGGAAAGTCAGTGAGAAGCGATCCCTCTCAACGCTGTGGGTGTGTTGTGGTGAAGCCAACTCAGAAGAGGAGTAAGAAAGTTTTAGGCATTTCAAAAAATATCCTACTTTGAATAATAACAACACACACGCACTCATATACTGGCCGGATACCTCTGTTTACTTGGTTAAACCACATGCTCAACATGTCTTCACACAACACTAAATAACTACATTAAAAAAGGCCACAACGAGTACATCTATGAGCACGTCTCTATAGTTCACTACCAGTCCATTTACTACGACGCCTATAGCATGTTTACAATTCTTGAAAGGGTCAAATGAATGTTACTATGTACATCCTACAATATTCATCACCCAAACAACTACTACACAAGCGAGACAGACATTTAGACACCAGTGAACAAGTTTGATCCCAGAACAATGTGGTATACTGGTAAACGTTGAAACGATGAAAGCCATGGGTTTGTAAAACGCAAGCATGGAAACAGATTATTAGTTCCATCAATGAAAACCCCCCACCTTCATGTATCCTCCGCAGCACCACCAGCCAAGTGTTGGAAATAGAAAGCGAGGCCCTGGGAGTGGCAGGGCTGTCAGGGGAAGCCCCTTCTGACCCAGGTCTTCAGGCATTATGTTTAACATGTCTTATTTACTGTGTTACATGACTTGTAGACATGCTTGAACACATACTTACCACGTAGATGAACTAAATCATATCATGTCATCATCAAGTTGGACTGTATGTCACATTCCACTGCAAACTTTCCATCTGTGTTGACTACGGTGAGCATCAGGTCCTAACCTTTACACCTGTGATACACACTCATACATGAAGAAAACCAGTGACCACTAAATAGGTCAGGACAACTGGCTCAACTGCACTGGAGAGTACAGCTCGTCAACTCAAGGGACTTCACCCTTCACTGTGAAAAAAAACCCAACAGTCATCTGTAGGAAAACAATTGTGTGTATTAGGTAACTAATTCTGCTCACAATTTCCACCCCCACCTACTGTATATAAACAGCATGTAGCGTGCATACAAACCAATTTCACCACTTGCCAAGAAGACATCGATCTTTCAGGCTGAACTCTCAACCCCTAACCCTTGAGATGGAGAATGTTTTCAGGATTGCTGTCTGGAGTGTAGCCCTGTCTGGGTGCCTTCAGGCCAACGCTGCTGCTTTAATTGGCTCAGATATCACAAGTCCAGGAATACTCCTCCAGAACAATATCAATTGTGTAAGTTAGGATTTCGTACCAATACCTCTCTACATCTGTCTCCAAACAACTCATTTATAACATCCTTGTTCTTCACTCCCAATAGCCAAAAGATATAAGCTTCTTCACACCACAACTGAAGGTAAGCGCATATCGTTTGATATTTCTTGTTAGAATTGACTGTCTGTGACAATATCCATCAAACAGACTAACTGTGGTGTACTCTACATGTGACAAATACAACAACAATATAAGCAAGAGCTGTCTGCCAGGGATGGAAGACTATATAGAAATACACAGACATATACTGTAAAACATAGAAATATACAGAAATATACAGTAAAATATATAGTGTAAAACATGCAACCCAGCCAACAGAATGCTAAATCAGATGAAATACGGTGTCTGATGGTTGGTTCGCTCTTCGTTCTACGATGAAGACTCATCTCTGTTCACCGCCACACTCTCTAATAGTGGATGTGGTTCAGCAGCCAACTGAAGACACGTGTCTTGTGTCACAGGTGGCGTGTCTCGGTGAGACCTTAACATGTATTATTGAAGAGCTCGAAAGGCTTCCCTTGTGTAACGGGTCGACTCCAGAACCCTGTTGTAAAGGCCATGAGACGGCGCTGATGTCGGGTATAGACGACCTAAATGAACTGAAGGCTGAAGACAGCAAACAGGTAAGTCTTCTATTCTACATATGCTGGCCAACGGATCGTCAGCTAATGTTAAGAAAGACTTAACTGTTGATTAATGTCTGTGGTGTTTCTTCTTCTATTACTCAGGTCCTGTTAGCGTCAGACTCCGCAGAGTGTGTGTGTAACAAAGACTTCAAAGATTCAACTTGGGAGAGCTTCCTGGGGAATATGACGTCTGTACTGAAGTTGTATTATGGGATAACAGTAACCACACAGTAGACAGTGGCCATCTTTACTTGGTCAGCAAGTGACACTGATGTGCTGGTTGCTATGACTACAAAATCATTTGATTTGCCAACCTATTCATGTAATTCATTTAAGGCCTATCCAGATCAAACCGCTACATTGCACTGAAAATAGGCAGACCGTAGGAAATACATAGTTTGTCTTGTTTTGATGCTCATTCCTCAACACTGTTTGTATTATTTTGATGTATTCGTCAAACTGTGAAATAGTTACACTATTTGATGTTATGCATCAGTTCTAGACTTATTCTAAACTCAGGTGTCCTTATCTATTTGTTATTTGTTATTTATAATGAAGAACATGTTGTTGTATCTTAAACATCGAATGTAAGCTCTTAAAAAGTTCTAAACACGTGTATTATTACTATTATTATTATTATTATTATTATTATTATTATTATTAGTATTTATTCTATTTAATATGAACCTGTTCGATCTGGTACTCTGATAAAGTGACAACATAATAAAATGTGAAGAAAACTAAATGTGAAAACGTGTGCTTATTCTGACCCTAAAATAATTTACCAGTTTATGGTGAGCACACAGAGAGAGAAAGAGAGAGATGGGGGGAGAGAGGGAGAGACAGGGAGAGAGAGACAGAGAGAGAAAGAGAGGGGGAGAGAGAGACAGGGAGAGAGAGAGACCCTGACATGCTCAAATACATTTGTTGTGTGTGCAGACTTGAGACTCGTTAAGACCTCGTTAAGGCGTTGAGCTCTGTGTGGGCGGGGCTATATTGTTCCAGTGATAAATAAAGGGACATGTTTCAGTCAAACCTCAACATCTTTCTACATCATCTTTGACGTAGAAAAGCAACCAACCAACATCTAACAATGTGATCGCTACACACACACCTCTACCCTGAGTGGTTCTACGACCACATCAAGCACTTCCTGCTGTTCTCTGCTCACTAGGGGTGGTGGTGTGAAAACTACAACAACTACAACACGCACCAATATGAGACCATTACAAGTTGAGACACACACACACACACACACACGCACACACAGACACACACACACACACACACACACACACACTGACATGTGCGTTGCAGAACTGTGCAGGAACACATGGCTCATTGCTGGTCTCCAGGTATTCTGTCGTCATCAGAGTCTTGTATTTGTATTTGAAACCTTTTTTTAAACACTAACTGGAAACATCTAAAAAAGCGCCAAGTCACATAGTAACCCATCAGCTCCATTCATAAAATGCAGACAAAAGCCTTCTCCTACACCAACACACAGTCTTCAAATTCCTCAACAAGGATGTAAAGAATAAGCCTGGGGTCATACATACAGATGTGGAGCTGGTCCTGTCCCATTAGTCGCTTCCCGCTGTGGGGGAGGCTGAGCACACACTGATGTACACAGGAGACTGCTGGAGACAGACCCTACAAACACACTGCAGGAAACCACAGCGTTTCCTGTGTGTCTTGTTTAGTAAAGCATGCAGGAGGCACTCTGGAG
>OMNS01080118.1:0-13877 GCA_900303225.1 Laemonema laureysi
GATTCCCTCCACTGTATACACTTGTGTCCTTGCATGGTGTGTCTGCCATGACAATAATAACGGTGATGTCACTCACAGGAAGAAGTGAAGCACCTGGGTTTATCTGGACGGATTAAAAAGGTAAGACTGACAAGCAGATCGTGTGATCTGTGCTCCATTATTGTCCCCTTCCATGAATGATCTTGGATGGCGTTTGTGGAACTGAAGCGTTTGAGTTGTGTTCTGCAAAGAGCTTCAAGGTACACAAGAGACGGTTCCCGGGACAACTGGGACGTGTTAAAAACACAGTGAGGGAGGGAGGAGATGCAAACGACCACACCAATCAGTGTCTCTCGCTGTGTTCTTCCACGCCTATGGTTGGTTCGGGAGCAGGGTGGCAGAAACAATTACAGCGAGATAGCCACAGACTGCGCTGTCTCCCTCGACTGCCAAATGAAGTGCCTCTTTGTGTCGCGTTGGCTCCCTGGCGCTATGCTAACGTAAGAGAGCTTCCGCAAGGAATGCTTTAATTGAAGCCATCTCAGGTCATCTGGGGTTTGTAACTACACTTTGAAGGAGAAGGAGAAGGCAACCATTGCTGTCTTCACTTCCCTTGGTGTCTTTGGCTCGTTTTGTTGGTTCTATTTCTTGTGCGCTGAACATTTAGTTTTCTACACGTATTCTTAAATCTTGTTTTAATCTCAAGAACGAAGATTAAGAGATTAAGATGAAGATAAAAAAAAACTGAAACAAAAACTCAAACTAGGCTTTGCGAAGCAAAACTCTGTGTTAGCTTTGTGAAGGTTGCTCCTGCTCAAGGAGAGGAATGCACAGAGCGTTTTGTTGCGCATGAGGAAGGTGTCCGCCCCTTAAATGACGTGTCTTTGGTTTTGGACGTATTCCTTCCTGTGGTCACTGACATCACCTGCTCTCACGGGGCGGCGGGCGTCACATCTCAGCCCAGCGAGACTAATGACACCTCGACAGGCGATCTCATCAACTCACCAAGCATTTTAATCTGCCTGCTGCCCAATCCATTGCCTCCTCCAATTTCCTCCTCTCCGAGAGGCAATATCAGGGTGCAGGGGCATTTTAATGGCTATTTGAGAGGAAGGCCTAGAAGGCAAGACGGCTCATTATGGGGATCTTTTCATTAAGGCCACTGCGCCTTTGACGGATGTAAAGCATGACAAGGACATTGTGGGTGCAAGTAGGAGGTGGGAGACGGTGGGGGAGGGGCGTGCTGTAGCGCATCGATCTGACAGGACAAATATGTATAGGAAGGGCTTTATATATTTGTACAAGTATACATATTTGTACAGCTATACATATTTGTACAGGTATAGATACATAGCCTGCATGTTTTCTGTTCTGTTTTCACACAGGGCTTATTTAGAGCTGTGCAAAACACCACTTGGTTAAGGGTTGGTCAATTATGGCTGATGTGTTGATAAGTATGTGAATTTGCTTTTCAATAGAAAGGCCAATATTGAGATGAGCTTATGTGTGTAAAATACTTTTTTTTCCAAATTTCAATTCACAGTATTGTCAGCAATACTTGTCTTGAATATGTTACTGTGCTAACGTGGAATATTACTAAATTGGGAAGGTATCACGGGCCAACGCCAAGGTAAAAATAAAGTTGAAGAATTGTATAATATTGTCTCCAGGTTTTATTTGGATAATTTGATGGCCAGCTCAGTAGGCACATGGTTTATTGATCATAATGTGGATATGAAGTGGCACTGCACAGTTTGATGGAGAGAGACTTCTTGTCCTCTGTCTCTCTCCCCCCTCCCCATCTCTCTCTCTCTCTCTCTTTCTCTCTCCTTATTTCTTACACTGGCTTTAGTAATTGTAATAGTCAACAGTAATGCATGAGCCAAAAGATACACAATTAGTTATTGGAATTAATGGAGATGAAAACATGTGTGATGTCACTTCTCACTCAGTCTTAACTATTTTGCCCCCTTGCTTCAGCACTGCATTTTAACACAGCGTTTATTGGATTATCCAACATTTGAGAGCATATAAACTTCATACCCATGCAGTAGCACACACACAATTAAGTTTTAGTGCCATACACAAGCAGCAACTACAGTATGTATTGTTTCATTTGTCTTTTGTTAATTTTACATTTTCTAAACTTTTTTTTTTAAATAAAAATTTCCTTTGCAAAAACCAACTGGATAATTGCAGCCACTCCGACAGGAAATGAGCGCTGCCTTGGCCTCTCTGGGTGTCACAGCAGTGACAAACGCTTAGCAATCAATCTCTGCCATCGCTACAGCAGCCCCAGACCAAAGATAGAACTGCTGCTTTATCGAACCAAGGGGGAGTCTGGCTCAGCACAGCAATTGAGAATAACGATTGATGAGTCAATACCCTCCCACCCCACCTGTGCTATCCATATACCTTTAAAGTGGTGCGTAAAGACCCTGTCCCAGACAACCCCTTTTCTGACTGTTGTTTAAATGTAGCTCTCAGATTTCTTGGCCTTATTCTTTACTTAAACTGTGGCAGTGCTCAGTTCGGTGTTTGGTAAAAGCTACATTACCAGAACTAGGGTTGTGTATTGACTCCAGTGTGGGCATATGGTGTGTAGCATAATACAGGGTTGAATATTTAAAAATGAATAACAAAGTGATGATGATGATGATGATGATGATAATGATAATGATAATGATAATGATGATAATAATAATACAGCTATATATTGCAATCTGTATACATCTGGACACAAAATTCAGTGTAGTACATTTCCATCAAGGTAACATCATAAAGTATAGTTTCTAGAGCCATATAGTTTCCAGACAACTGCTTAAACATCCAACTTCAATAAAGTATGCATTTTCATGGGAGAAACATATCTAAAACCACCTATTTTAGACTACCTAACCTATTTTAGCTAGAATCCACAGGGAATCCATGGGTTTTTTATGTGTATACATTGGTGTGTATGCTATAAAAGCTTCTTCATTATTATTCACCTTGAAACAGAGCTTGCCTCTGGACTGGACTTTTGTATTGGGATAATCTTCCATATCCTATCTATTCTCACTTTCTCCCAAACTCTATCCTTTACTAGAAGCATATTTCCACATGCTTTATGTTTAACAATCGAACAATTCATATGCTATTTATTTCTGCATTTCTGAACCCCAATATCAAAAAAATAATCATCATTTATCATGATCATGATAATTTGATCATTTTATCAAATGATCTCAATCAGAAGGGAAATTCTATCTATTCTTATCTTGTTTGAAAATCCATCCAAAAAAACAACAACCAAAGACATGTATTTAGTGTACATTAATGAGTGTGATTTATAGCCAATGCACATTACAATACCAGCCTCGGTGTATAATGAAAGCAGTTAACCCAGTAGGTTCATTTAACATCTGTAACAAGCGTCTGAAATATTTTGTTTTTTTTGGTTTGTTAATTTAGCTAAGAGAAGCTGAGAATACATTTTACCCAGAAGACATTTAAAACAGGGCCTGTAAACAAACAAAGGCCCGAGGACAGATAATCCATGAGCAATTCATTAGCGTCCACAAGCTAAGCACAATCCCACATGGAAGTCACTTTGAATAATGAAAGCAAGTCAGACATCTGAGAAGTGGGGGTCCTTCTCCTCCCCGGCCCTCCTATCACTCCTCTCCTCCGCCCCCAGCAGGGACATAAAGCAGCAGGACACAAAGCAGCAGGGACGCATCATTGGCGATGATTTGCAACCACATATTCATTTTTTATATTCTAAATATATTGGCCCAGGCATCCGGAAGGTCAGCGCCGTAATGGCCATTGTATATTTTATGCTCGGCAAAGAAGCACTGCTCTCAGAGTTAATGGTGTGGGGCGAGGGGGAGGCGCGCAGGTAGAGGCAGAGGTTCTGTTTAAATCACAGAGTCAGCCTCCCTCAAAAGGTCAGACGCCTCACGGCGACTCTAAGTACCCGAGAGTGGAAGGAGTGGTTGTAATTGCCGGAAGCGCCAGGCAGTTGTCTGAATAAGCCAAACACATTTTGTGGAGGTGACATTGGAGACAGACTCGCTATAGGCCTCCCTGGCTGAGCGTTTAGGCGCCTCTCGCTTCTCGACGCACCGCTCCCAAAGTAGAGGGTGGGTGCTTTGCGTAACAAAGGCCTAATTCTGATTTATAGAATGGGACCACATGAGGGAGCTTATCTCTAAACAAAACAACTACCACACAAGCTATTATGCTAAAATGTGTCTGCTTGGCCCGTGATGTTTGGGTGCTATGAGTATATTGACTCAGTGTGGAACGTCAAGCAACATCACGCTGGAAGTCTACCCACACACACACACACACACACACTATACCTCTGGTTAAATCCTCTAATGCCGTCACATTAAATACGGCAGACGAGATGGTGAAAATAAACATTTGACTTCATATTAACAGCAGGAGCCCAATATCGCGCCATAGCGGAACACTTCAGAGGGTTGCTGAAAGAGTAAACATGCTATCTGTAAATGTATCTGGCAATTCCATGGGGCAGTATTTCAACTGGGTTAACAAGGCCAATCATTTCAACACGACACGAAAATGTTGGATTGTGTCCAAAGTCATTATGAACAGGCAACACAATATCAATAAAAAAAAACACAGTGCATAGGTTGCAATCCTGCTATTGATTTTCATGTCAGTAAGTCACATTGAGGCCTTAAATTGCTGAAAAGCCATCAATATATTAGCATGGATAAATAATGCATTAAAACTGCTGTATATAATCCGAGAGTTACAAAGAGAGAGCACAGAAAAGAGTGGAAAAGAGAGCACAATTGTGAAACTAAACAACCTAAAAAGTCCCCTCCCTCTCTGCTCCCTCCGCCATTGAGAAGTGGTGCATTTCATGCACCTGTGATTGACAGGCAAGATGGATTGACTGAACCAATCAGGGAAAAGATGCCCTGATTGGTCAGAAATGAGCCGGGAGCAGTTACAGAAGTGTAAATAGTCTCATACAGAGTCAGGCAGTCAACTGGAAACAGATATTCTCACGGCGCATTTCACTCACTAATAGCTGACGGATGGCTAGGCCATTTCTAACAAATTACATTCAAATAATAGCTCTTAAATCTTGCCTACAGCACCTTTAAATGATATGTAATGGATCTATCTGAGAATTTGAAACATGGTGGAACAAGAAAAGTGAATAAAGTAAAACAATTAACAAGAAGAAGAAGAATAGCTGTGTTGTGGTCTATTTAATTTAATTTCAGCAGTGAGTTTAAGTGGTCACTTAATCCCTGCAGGGAGAGAGCCCCATGACTGCTTCTTACCTGGACCTCCACTCCATAGCCCATGTATACGGTGACATTGTAGCTGCAGTCTGCCGCAGTGTGGGTAGTAGAAATGGACTGTGGCAAAGCCTGGATAAAGCCGTGAGGCCCGCTGAGGTTGATGTGGCAGGACGCTGCAACAATAAAGAAATAGCATGTGTTTGAATATGATGAGACTGACTACAGCTGACAATGTCTTCTGGACAACTTTGTCTTTGGATTTCTAAAAAGCACCACCAGTACCAGTGGAGACTGGTACTGATATCTGATGCCAGTTGAACTTCAATTTGAAGTATTAGAACTCTCACACCAATTTCAACATAAAAATAGAAACATGTCATTAGCACTTCACATTTGCATACTCAATACTTAAGTACTTATGTTTTTAAAGATCACATCAACTGAATTGTATACCTCATTTTATTATTGTAATCTAATCACACAATGATGAAATTTGATATTTTCTAATGCACAGAACAGACTGGTCGTGCTCTTCTCAGTTTCTCCCCAGGCTAAAAAGTGCTGATTGTTTCCCTCTAAAGGAACACACACTCTCCTTGCGATCAATCTCTCAACGATTATGTATTATGTGAACTGTATTGCTACACACGCACCCGCACACCACGCACGTGCGCACACCCACGTGTTTCAAACATTTCTCAATCCCCTGACTGCCTGTCTCCCTGGATGAAGCATTGTGAAAAGACCGTGAAAAGGGAAACAGAAGACAGTGCGGTGGCTCGGGGGTGCTTTGCCTAATGCTAATTTTATCCTTCTGTCAAATCAAAATATGCCCCAACTAAATTGCATATGCAAAAAAAACTATGCATATATCTCTTTGAATGTTTCTCATCTAATGTGATAACGGCAAGTTTGAAGCGTGCTTCTTTGGGTTTCTGGTTTGGACATTATATGGAATAAAGCATCAGAGTAATACTAGGATGCACACGCATCTCCCTTCTCTTACCTGGGCTCTGTGGGCTGCTCATAATGCTAGTGGTTGTCTCCTCGTCCTCATCACTGGGGCTACCTGCTAATGTGCTGCCGCCCACTGCAATTGAATCATTTCTCAGCAGTAGTTGGCCCGTAACTGCTGTGTCTTTTCCTGGTATAGTAGTAGTAGTAGTAGTAGTAGTAGTAGTAGTAGTAGTAGTAGAAGTAGTGGCACCAGGAGATGCCACGGTAGGCAGCTCCATGTCCCGCAACCGAGCAACATGGGCAGGGGGATCAGAGAGGTCTGGAAGATGAGCGGGTCCAGGCGTGTGCGCTACAGCGGGGGTGGGCCGCCGGTCGACATGGTCGGCCCTCTCGCCAGGGGCAGCCCTGTTACCCTCTGGTCCGCTCTCCAGCGGTGGGGTTACGTGGGAGAACGGGACGTTCCCGTGCACCGCCATAGGCAGAGCCCCTGAAAATTGTGGGGTGGAAAAGGGAGGAGGAGTGTGGCGGGTATCGGACCCCCGGCCACCCTCGCCGTAGCGGGGCCGGCCCCAAGGGCCCAACGCTGAGCGGTGGGAGGACGGGTTTCGGTATAGTGGATGGTGGTGGGGGATGTTGAGTGGAGGGGCGGTGGTGACCATGGGCAGTCTTCTGCTGGTGTCCTGGGTGGTGGGTGCAGCGCTGGCCATGTTTTGTGGAGGGCTTCCTGGGGGCATGGAGCGGCCGAGGTCATCCTTCGAGGGGGATGCTGCAAACCCAAATATAGAGGCCCTTTAGTTTATGAATGCAACTTGGAAAGACCGAACACTGTATTCTATTCAAAAACAAAAGGACATCAGAATATATCATATTCTCTACATTCATCAAATACTGGTTTTCTTTTGTTCATAGTTTTATGGGTTGTTTTAGAGATACCGGTACTCCAGAAACAGGAAAGGGAATACTGTGTGGTTAGATAAAATATATTGTATACATTTGCGATGCTGTGGGATTCATAGTAACGGTATATTCTAGGTTTTTTTAGGCATTGCTGCACACCAAATCACAGTAATAAAGCATTTGCTTCATTTTAGGAATCTTTCAAAATCCATTTCAAATGTTTCAACGTTCCACTTTAACACGACTGTCACACTTGTCTTGTGGATATTTTCCCATGAGTCAATTGCTGGCCCGAGGAGCCTCTCGGGAAACCACTAAGAGTGCGACCCGAATGGCTCTTGTTAAATCGTTCACATCAATGTGCTTCCTTCCTCCCCCTACTACCACTTCTAATGACACTTCATATTCCTTGCTAAGCGGATTTCATGAGGTGGGAATATTCTTGTAGCGTAACAAACCGTTCTCCCCTCCCCAAGTGCACCTGCGAGATCTAATCGGAGACCCCTTCAGGAGCCTATGAGCCGCCAAGGGAAGTCTTATGTTTCTTTAACAATGCTTCATTTCCACCATAATAGCTCACACTTTCCACCAGCTAATAGCAATCTGCTTCAAACAATCAGGGGTTATTGTAGCCGCTCCACTTCCCACCCGGCACCTTTTCTTCTCAAGCCGAGAGGGTAATGGCTCAGCCCTTGTACAGACACATCAGACCACATTGTCGGTTCAATCAACTTGAAAAGAATTGAAAAGAGCAGCCAAAATGTATCTTATTGAACATAGAGTGTAACTCCTTTCCACCGAGAGCAAAGAGGAGTCAAAAATGTAATGTACACATCTAATCTCTTAGCGGTGGTTGTCTAAATATGACCTCCTTTTCGGGCTGTCTTGCAGCATCATGTCAGTCATGCTTGTGCAGCTGCAAGAGACGTGAGCATGTGCCGCTGGGCAAGACAGAAACAGATACAAGAACCCTGTGAAGATACATTTAAATTATCTTACATTTGTATCCCCGGCACACACACTCCGTGCACAAGAGTAACCACAACACGCAACAAAACACAACAAACATATAAATGTACAGCAAACAGCAGCAAATAGCAAGCACACATGTGAGTGACACTGATAACCTGTTTCCATGTTGCTGTCCCCTCAGTTTGTTTGACCATCCTCTGAAAAGAGCTCTCTTTGCTTCTTACTCTCCCTTAAACTTCATTCATGTATTTTCCACATTTTATCGAACAGGAGGGCCAAAATCTGAAAAACAAGGCACAAGGGGCCTCAAGGGCCTACTTTGATGTTTCTCCCCTGGGCTGGCAAAGACCCACAGCAGGGTTGAAGCTTACCTTGAATAAACCATGAGCCCAATACAAATCCCAATCATTAAAGTTCACAGGAGTTAACAGTAGGGAGACATAACAGCCGGAAGGCACAGAAGGCGTTGATAAGAAGAAGGGTAAAACAGGATACACACCGCTAGACCACACAGAGGGATTACGATTATGATTACTAATAGATATATTGTGCCTCCAAAATGATTTATTTCATTTAATTCTTGCCATTCAGCAAGCAGTAGTTAGGTGTAACCTATGCCTTAGTGCGTGGTCAAATCTGGGACAGGAAAGGTGAGAGAGAGTGTGTGTGTGTGTATGTGTGTGTGTGTGTGTTTATTTCAAAGGTCCTATGGATGGAAGAGTAAAAGTAATAGTGTGAATGTGTTTCCTGGAGTGTGCAGTGTTTGTTTTTGTGTGCATTTGCGTTGACTTGATGCGGATTAGTCCAAACTAAAACAATTCTATACATATAATACTTTTTTGGAAATTCTGTTTCTGAAATTATTTTCCATGCAGAATGGATTGGATTAGCCACAATAATGCAGCATCTAACACATTCTACACACAATACTGGCAGTGTTTTGTAAATTCTGTTCTCTGCAGAATTGATTTTTGGGGAGCAATTTTTCTCCTACTGAATACAAACCAGAACATTTTGCCTGTAGCAAAATGTTCCCCACTTTAAAATGTCCCTTACCTTATCGATCCTGCGCCTGCAGCCAGGGCTACTTGTTCATGCATCCTAAAATAATAGCCAGACACTAAAACGTCAAAGCCTTTAAATAGAAACTCCATGTAAATGTTTTTATAGGTCAGTGTTTTTCAACCTGTGGTACGCGAGGGTACTGCAGGTGGTACACAGGATTTTATTCTTGAAATAGACTCAATTACAATAATAATAATAAAAACATATAGAACATTTAAAAGAAATCTATTATAAATATTGTCCAGTAAATCTAGAACTATGGCTTGTTATTATCGCTTTGTGCATTCCATCATATGTTTTCAGTAAAAAAATGTGCAGTAATAATTAATTAGATTATTAATTAATTATAATTAATAACTAATAATAATAACTGCATGCGTATTTATGTATTTTTTCCCTTTTACATTACATTACAGTCATTTGGCAGACGCTTTTATCCAAAGCGACTTACAATAAGTGCATTCAACATCGGTAGGCAAGACAACTAGTTACCAGAAATCATAGGAGCATAGACAAGCCTAGACAAGTAGCTAATAGCATAACTAGTGCTAAGGTAAAAGTGCAATGAGTTAGCAGCCTATTTAAGGCCTATTTAAGGTTTGGGACCATATGAGGTCTTGCTGACAATATAGTGGTACTCCTAAAGTCAAAGGTTGGGAACCACTGGTACACTAGGTAACCAACTAAATCTCCATTTACAAACCATTCCAGTCCAATTTATTCACATCAATAGTTCAGTTTATGGAATTGTTTGGGACCATTATGTCTTTGGTATCTCTCCATTGTTCAGCATCACCCCCAAGAAACAAACTGCCCGCCAGAGCAGACAAGCTGTTTTAAATTAAAATCCATGGCAAACTAATTCTACAATACTATAATATTACGATGAAATTCTCTATGAAATTCTCTATTACTATCACAGTCTTACATATGAAAACAATTAACCAATTAGGAAATAATGTGTTTGCTACATGTCAGCATGTTCTTTATGAGACAAACATAGACGTTTGCATTTTTCCTGTCCATATACTGTATATTGCTTATATAATGTGAAAATGTAAACAGGCCCTACTTCTACTCGGATACCTTCACTAAAGGTCACTCGCCCATTTCCTTAATGACCAAGGACAAAGCCTATAGGCAGATCAATAGCTCACTCTAGCCCTTATCAGTGAGGATGCATTGATTACTTGAAGAACACCAACAACAGTCTGCTCCTAAAAGACTCCAGGACATTTTTCACAAGCAAAGGACATCGGCCACAGAAAAGCTTCCAGATACTGATTTTCAAGTCTTTCAAGGAAATCTTAGGTCCAAAGATTAGCATTCCCAAGAACCAACAAAACATTTAAGTTTCAGCCTTATATGTGGGGAATAAAATAACGGGATCATATTTTAAAATTTTTTCTTGAATTTGAAGCTACGAAATAATGAAAATCCATAATCCAGAATTTTCCCTCCACATCGTGTCCTAAATCAAAATCAAGCCGCTCGTCTTTTCCACATTTTAAATCGTTTGCTTGTCTTGTCAAAAGCATCCAGCCTTGAGCTATAGATTAGCAACACCGACTCTTTGTGAAGCTGTACAAAGCCAGTGCAATTAGACACTCTTCCCTCACACAACACACTCTAATCCAGACATGCTTTTTATTGCATTTTAAATGTCTTCCTTGGCAGTGCCAGCAAAAAAAAAATACTGAGTGACAGGAACTAAGGCTTGTGCTCGCGTAATCAGCAGCAATTCTGGGCTTTGATGCCCTGTGCTGGTGGAGGATGTCCCTTTTGAATTGTTTTAAAACAAGAACACAAACAGACAGCCCAGGAGAGACACGCCTGGATCCAGCTATCAAACAACAGGCTACACAAAATTGGTTGGCAGCGTCACGGCCCAGTAATGCCTGGAATTGTGATTTATTGGTATAGTAATACGAATAATTCACCGCATTTATATTGCGCTTTTCAAGGCACTCAAAGCACTTTCCATAGAGAGTGTGGCGATGATACACCTCATCCACTACCAGTGGAGAGGTGAGGAATTAAACTAGCCAATGTATTACACATTTGTGAGTTTTATGGCAATTGCCGGCCAAGTTTATGTATACAGACCTATTTCAGTTTATTACACTCTCAAAGGGGACTAACTTCTTGTATAAGCATTGCCCGTGTGTAATGTCTGTGCAGAAATAACCATTAAAAGAACTGAAATAACCATTGAAAGAACTGGAGACATTGGGCTATCAACTAAATTTGTATCTGAACTTTGGTCCAGGTAGGTAGGCACCGCTGGTCTGGCAGTTCCACTAAAGTGTTGTGTCGGAGTGTAGGAAGCTACAGTACATCTGTCACTGTGGATCTACGCTGAGAAGCGATATCACGCCCTGGATCCACCAGCACCAACAAACAACATGTTGACTGCTGACACCCTGCTACAAAACAGAGTGTGCTGCCTTACTGCATGGAGGGCAGACGTGTACAACTGAACATGGAAAGGGGAAGGAAATGTAAACAGGGAAAGATTGGCAGGGAAAACAGTGGGAAAACGGAACGAAACCCCACCAATAATACAGAGCATAATATGCATAAATACAGACAGACAATACCGATTGTAGAACAGAGACAGACAGGCAGGCAGGCAGACAGACAGACAGACAGATAGATAGATAGACAGATAGATAGATAGATAGACAGATACATAGATACATAGATAGATACTAAGATAAATACTAAGATGGATAGATAGGTAGATACATAGATAGACAGATACATAGATAGATACATACATAGATAGACAGATACATAGATAGGTATAGGTGTGGTTATGGAGGGAGAGCACAGTGTAGAACACTTGGCAGAGCAAACAGCAGCAGAGGCAGTGTGTGTGGCGGTGGAGGGATGACTTGCTGACAAGCTGCAATCCAATTAGATGAAGAAATATAGGGAGCGGTGTGGGGGCTACCAGTGGCTGGCAGTCCTCGGAGAAGATCAAGCACCTCACCACCACAGCTGCTATGCGTATTACAATCTGATGGATCACCTGACAAGAACCTACACACACACGCACACACACGCACATAATCCACACTGTGAACACACACACACACACTCACAGACACACACACACACACACACACACACACACATCCACACTGTGAACGCACACATTCATGCACAACACAACACACCACACATGTATTTGTACATCTACAAACACACAACACAACATGAACATAACCAATGTGTGTGGCTGTCAAGAATGATGTTTGGTAATATTTTCTTATAATTGATTTTCCTGCTAAATATTAATTCATTGATCAAAGCTCAATTTTTGTTTTGGGTCCGTAGGAACAGGCAGACGATGTGGGAACAGGGAAGCTACACTAGACAATATTAGGGTGTGGGTGAGTTGTGGACATTGGTTGAAATGATGTAGAATTTCATCTGGGGATTGTATACAAAGGATGTTTGAGTCTCTCCCTTCTCCCCTGGTACACAACAGTCTGGGCAGCATTCATCCAGGCTCAGTCTCATGTATGTAGCACACTCTCCTTTCATCTCGCCCTCTTTCTCTTGCAAACAAAACACACAGATACTATCTTCCAATGCCTGAAATCAATTTCACAGTCTGTACCATTAAGGAACCGAAGAGTCCTGGCTGTTCCAGGCTGAATCTGGATGAATAGGATACACAAAAGAACCTAGGCATGGTATAAAACAGTGGGGAGACGTTGTTTCTCGTATGTGAACAACAAGGAAAGCAACATATAAATGGGACACTCTATGAGGTTCGAGGACATGACACTGAATAACGGGACATACTCATCCTGCCATAGCCAGCAGTACAGCACTTTTGCTTCTTTGAGGGGGAAAAAAAAATAATAATAATTCACAGAATGTCGGAGTAAATCAGTAAAACGTGTTTACACACAAGAGTGAGTCCCATATATTTCTCAACTCCAAAGGAGCGCAAAGGAAGGAAACCACGATGTAAGCACACGCAGAAGTAATGACAATATTTCCCCAGGATATCGCCAGGAGAACGTGAAAGAGAGCTGAGCACCACAGCTCCGCTAGCCTACTCTATTTTTCGGCTGCTGGGAACGCGGCTGATATACTCTGCGATGCGTTCCGCGCGGCTGCCCGCCTTCAGCCAACTGACAGCCACAAAAATGAGTGTTTACTGCTCTCCGACAGCCCGCGATAAGCCCACAGAAGGTCCTCTCCACTCCAACAGGTCGAGAGGAGAGCCTTTCTCCAAGTGGCCCCGGAGCAGGCCAGAGCAGAGATATTGCCAAGGCCACGCGTGATTGAGGCTGACAACGACGGAGATTCAGAAAAGAAAAAAATCAATGCTGGGCTGTTTTCAAGGAGTCAGACAGAGACAGTGTGACATTTCAACCAGTCAAATGGGAATCCAAGTTGCTGTCCAAAAACATGGCTTTCTAGAAGTAACATGCTTCATACATCAGAGCGCTGTACAGTTCCCAATGCCACTTCCATTTTCCTTAGTAACAAGCCATACTATATGCATGTGCACTGTTTAAACACTGTTTAAACACTGTTTAAACAGTGTTTAAACACTGTTTAAACATACTCATCCAATTCATGTCATTGTCTTCTTTTTGCCATTTTACAATGTTTTTGAATTGAAAAGTATTATTAGTATGATATGATATGATAATTATATTATGATTATGATTATGATCAGTGTTGTTATTGTTATAATAATGATACGTA